>JBBPUI010000008.1:0-82895 GCA_038094615.1 Heimioporus aff. retisporus | reverse complement strand
TGTTGCTGCGATTGCTGCTGGAGGGTAGTTGCGACCGCGAGAGTCGCTGCAAGAGCTTGCGCTTGTTGAAGTTGGATCTGAAGTTGATGATATTTCATCTCTGATGAGTGTCGTACTTGGTCGGGCAACGAAGTATTTTGCATCAAGGTGGACAACTGGCTGATCTGAGCCTGAAGCTGGGGAATGCTGTCAACTATCATCTGAGACATGTCCATGCCACCATGTTGATCTGAATAGAAGTCATCGGGAGTAGCAACGTCCCCCTGAGCTATCTGTGGGAGCTTGTCAGAGTCATATTTCCAAACGGCAGCACGAAGATCGAGTACCTGCTCGCCGACCACTGCGCCCTCTTCGTCAACCTCCTTTTTGCTCTGTTCGATCACCTTATCAATGTAATCTGCAACCTTTGTTCGCATAGGTTTGTCCACGAGCAACTTGTCAAGAGACGCGATCTTCTTCCCGCACTTTGGACAAATAAAGTCTCGTTCTAGAAGATGAGTCTGGATGCATTCCTCGCAGTACGGGGTTTCACAACACGGCATTTTCACGGCATCACGGAAAAGTCTGTTGTCTATTGGACAAGCGAGCGTAGAGTCTGTTGGAGGTCGTTCTCGAACGTCTGCTACAGAGAGACCCTTTGACCGAGATACCTGCTTCTGCCACGATATTCTACTGGAATTAGTCACTCTAGATAAGAATCATGAGGCCCAACGGCTTACGAGTCAGGTTGGGCAACGACGTAGCCTCCCTCGGGAGTGACCATCACCCCCTGGGCAATCTCACCCTTGTTGGGATTCTCTACCGCTTTGAGGAAGCTACGGGGAATACCCGTAGTCCGTTTGATGCGAGGTTTATTATCGAAATCGCGATCGCTGTTTGTTGGACAGTCTTGGATCCAATGCCCTGGAAAACATGAGCGGATATCAGTATCCCAGATGAGGGAGACTCACCTTTCTGACCACAACGGTAGCATACATACGAAGTTGGCAAAGGACGTTCGGGAACATGAGGCTGATGTGGCACAAAGGGTTTGCCGCCACGCCCGGAAGACGTTCCTCGAGGATTGTTATATATTCGGACGGCACTGTTTCGATCGGGGGTGAAACAAAAATCATGTTATGAGACTTCACTCTACTACACAAAGCAGAAGAACCGCGTAAACGAGACACCAACTGAGACATCTTTTCCTGGGTTTCTTCCCAGTTAGCCGTCTGGGCCTGAAACATGGCTGCCATAGCAGCAGCTTCATCTTCCTTGGTGACCGAGTTCTTCGGGATGGTAACTGTAGAGCTTGACTGCGGGGAATGTAAGACTCGCCGATTGGCGAGCGGTGCGTCCATTTTAGAGCAACTACGTACAGGAGCTGATGGTTTTGGAGCTGTGGGGTCTTCTTTTACGTCGAAGCGTTTTGACATGGCACCCTTATGCCATGCATTACCGCCACCTGGTCTCTGAACGGGCTCGGAAATAGGAACGGGTGCACTCCCATTGGCGCCGGCAATGTACATGGCCGCCTTGCCCTTCCCGGGGCGCTGAGATGGCATACGCTTCACAACAACAGAGGACGACCTCGGAATGAGCTGGGTGTCATCCTTGTATTCTAAATGAAGTGTGAGTCAGGGTTCTAATAACGAACATTGCAGATATGCGTACCTTGATTGGAGGACGCATCGTAGACGTAGAGATCAAAATCATTGGCCTTACCGAGATTGTTAGCAAGGATGATTTCTTTTTTCAAGTCAAACACCGAAATCGCAGTGCCGTCAAAAGTCACCCGAGACTCGTCTCTCTGAGATTTAAATTTGTAAAACACAGAAGAGGCCATAAGTCACAGGACTGTGGGCAAGAGACTCGCCGAGATGCACGATGCAACGGGACAAAATGAACCAATATTTTAGTATGCTCTACGGTGGGTTGGAGGTAGAGGTGTGTGTCGTGGTTGTCGTGTGATGTGGTAAGCAAGCTATCCCAAACAAAACCATTTACGGGAGGCGCTTAAATACTTTGAAACTCAGCGATTTATGATGACTAAGCAGCGATCAAAATTCAAAAATGGCGAACCGAGAATGGTTCGACGCGTTCTTCACGAACAATGTCGCAGTCGTATGGCAGCACCAACAACGAGCTGCGCCAGCGGAGCGTCGACTCCCAGCAGTCGTCTGCAGCCCCCGCAAAAACCACGGCAGAGGGTCGTAAAACGGACCAACTTTTAGACCAGCATCAGACGTGAGCCCCACCATACGAGACATCCAAATATTGTGCTCACCTCCTGACAGATACGAGTTTGGTGGTCCATGGGGTGTCACAGCGATGATGATCGGTTTCCCCATTCTCATGTATTATCTCTGGATATGTCTTTGGTTCTATGACGGAAAACTTGTCGCGCCTTCTTCCGTGGATGATATCCTCCCCTTCCTTCACCGCATGTGGGTTCATGTTCGCGACGTGAGTGTTTGCTATAACCCTATGCGAGTTGACACTGATAGTCGATCCCAGGACGCTAGTCCGAATGCTTACGCTTGGAAGGTGTACACGGGCCTCATCGTGTTCCAACTCTTCCTTGCCTGGGTCGTGCCTGGCTACCAACAGGAGGGGCTTCCGGTTCCTTCGCTTGGCTACAAGACGTTGATGTACAATTGCAATGCTCTCTGGTCCATCTACATTACGATGATCACTGCCGCGGTGCTCCACTACTACAACATCTTTCGCCTCACGGAAATCATTGACAACTACGGACATATCATGTCTGTTGCGATCATCTATGGTTTCGCTGTGTCATTTGGGGTTTATTTCCTCACGGTCGCGACCGGCAATGGAATTCGCATGTCTGGAAATTTCATCTATGACGTCTTTATGGGTGCTTGCTTAAATCCCCGCATTGGTCCTATTGACTTGAAGATGTGGGCCGAGGTTCGCATTCCTTGGGTCATTGTCTTCTTTTTGGCGGTCTCGGGTGGATGCCATCAATATGAACACTATGGCTATGTTACGCCTGTAAGTCCTGGCTCACTTAACTGACCCTTCTGATTGATCTTTGTTCAGAACATGGCCTTTATGATTCTGGCAACTTGGCTGTATCTGAATGCTTGGTACGTACTACTGCTTGCATCACCTGGTTGTCCTCATCAACGCGTTCACAGCGGAAAAGGAGAAGAATGTATTCCCCAGACATGGGATATGTTCCACGAGAAGTGGGGTTTTATGGTCATTTTCTGGAATTTTGCCGGTGTGCCATTCGTACGTTTTGGCCGCTCCTGAGTGGATCCAACGCTAACCCTGCTTAGACCTATGTCTACTCTGTGGTTTACATGGCTTCGCATGACCCCTCCAAATACCAGTTTTCCACTCCAATTTATGTCCTGCTGTTCACGACGCTTCTCACTGCATACTACATGTATGTGCTTAGCTTTTCGGCGATTGACTTGTCCTTACCCCACAACCCTACAGCTGGGACACGTCCATGTCGCAAAAGAGCCGCTTTAAAATGCAGACTCAGGGTATCACCGAGTTCCGCAACACCTTCCCCCAGCTCCCTTGGGGTACTCTGAAGAATCCAGAGTACATCCAAACTGCCCACGGGTGAGTTGGTTCATTGTGTTCATCTCAGATTTGTCTAAGTGAGTATGCAGCAACCGACTCTTGATTAGTGGTTGGTGGAGGTATTCTCGCAAGCCCGTATGTTTGGAGTCTACGGCTTTATGAATTTATTCTGACAAATTTGCAGAACTATGTCGCCGACTGGACCATGGCCTTCTGCTGGGGCGTGATTATCGGTGGTGCGACGATCATTCCGTATTTCTATTCCGTCTTCTTCATTACCGTCCTTATCCATCGTTGCGGGCGTGATTTCGAACGGTGCTCAATCAAGTATGGAAAAGACTGGGAGCGTTACTGCTCAATCGTAAAGTACAAGTTCATTCCTGGAGTGTACTAGAATTTGATACCCTCTAAAATACTCGTTTTCTTAAATATACCACCTGTTGATGGCAGCGACGTGTCATTTTGTCGTGCCGAGCTTCCTGCAAGTTGCCGAACTTACCAAGTTCTCACCAAGTTCTCATTGGACCCAGTTCTTAGACAAGCCCAGTCAGCGGTTTCTTGCCCTCCCCGTTCCTTCATCAGTCGTGTGGGTGCACCTTCGTGCATGATGGAGAGCAACAAAGACGAGGCGCTCAAATGCCTGAAAATCGCTCAGAAGCATAGGGACGCAGGGAACTATACCGCCGCACGGAAATTCTGCCAAAAATCACTGTCTCTGTTCGCCACGCTTGAAGGAGAGAAACTCAAGGAGTCGATCGAGACTGCTGCAAAGTCGGCTGGACCGTCTTCTGGTGCGGGTGCGAGCAACGGAGATGCGACAGCCGGGTCATCGTCGTCGGCACAAACACATCCGTCGGCCGCTGGCGCGAAACGCAGGGGCGAGACGAAGGCGGAGGGGACGGCGGGAGGCATGAACGGGGACAAAAGAGAGTACACGGCCGAGCAGTTCAACGTCGTCAAGCGGGTCAAGGCGTGCAAGCCCACGGGTTATTATGAAATCTTGGGACTCAAGAAGGAGTGCGAAGAAGGCGATATCAAGAAGGCTTATCGAAAGGTATGCGTGTCGCTTGTCGGCGGTGGGGTGGGTTATTGAGTACGGACGGTCGACAGCTCGCGCTTTTGCTGCACCCTGACAAGAACGGAGCACCGGGGGCCGACGAGGCGTTCAAAAGTGGGTCGTCTCGAGCGTCGTCTCGCCGTGCACCGTGCTGATTTGCTTGGCAGTGGTGTCGAAGGCGTTCCAGGTTCTATCGGGTACATGTGTCGCATCTTTGTCGCTCGTTTAAGTCTTGACACCACTCTTAGATCCACAAAAGCGTGCAGCCTTTGACCAACACGGCTCTGATCCAGAATCCCGGTTCGGCGGGATGTCATCTGGGTTCTCGCCCGGTTTCTCGTCCTCACCCTCACCCTTTGCTGGTGGGTTTGAGGGCGAAATGTCGCCTGAAGACCTGTTCAACATGTTCTTTGGTGGTGGGATGGGGATGAACGGGGCCGCTTTTGGGGGTGGCCCATTCGGAGCACCGATGTTCACGGCCAGCTTTGGACCAGGCGGATTCCGCACGACGCGGGTGCACATGAACGGACGTCCGCAAGGGGCCGCCCAGGGCGAACCAGCGCAGGGACGGTCGATGTTGACGCAACTGCTGCCTCTAATCATTCTCTTTGCGTTCTCCTTCCTGACGATGCTCCCCGACCTTTTCGCGACGCCGGCGGTTCCGGACCCCCAGTTCCATTTCACGAAATCGCCGCGATTCGATCTGGAACGGCAGACGAACAACCTGCACGTGAATTACTACGTGAATTCGCGGGACTTTCACGCACACCCCAAGATCGCTGCGGACGTTGCTGCGGGGCAATACCGACGGGGGTCTGCGCTCTCGCGGTTCGAATCGAACGTCGAACAAGTGTACACGCAAAGCTTGTGGTCGCAATGTCAGCAGGACATGAGCAAGCGGGAGAGACGGAAGGAGGCCGAGATCGGGTTGTTTGGATTCAACACGGATTGGGACAAGGTGAAGCGTATCAACGCGGAGACGTTCCCTAGCTGTGAGGAGCTGAAGCGACTTGGGCTCCTCAAGTCGTGAGGATATCGCAACCTCGTTTAATGTTGGCTCGGACCTAGATTATGTTCATTTTCATTTATGGGTAGCTGAGGCAGACCACCCATGGCTTATTTATACCTTTGCTGAACGTCACACATACGAGCGAACGAATACAATTGAACCGGGTTGGAGCACCACATGGATTGACGCCACAAAAATTCAGCGGGACGACAATGAACCGTGTATTCTAGAATCTATTCCTCATGCAGCCTGAGCCCGTGTCCGCTCGCGCTCGAGCCGGAGATAGTACTCCTCGCGGCGTTCCACTGCGAGGGATGAGTTTGAGCAGCCATTAGACGGGTGCGGTCATACCTTCTTTGAGGTGGAAGCCATACCTGGTTTGGGTGAGCGGCCGAAAAAAAAGACGTTCGTCGCGACGCGGACATACCAGAATGCGTAGCCTGCGCCGACACCGAGGCCGAGGGCGACGGAAATGTCGCGCCAGAGGCCTTTTCTGAGTCTTCCAGTGATGGGCGCGATGGGCATAACGAATATGTAGTGAGTGTATGAGATGCGGTACGAATCGGAGCAAGGTGCGTGTGTGCGTGTGACCAAACAAGGACACAACAACATTGGGAGCGGGCCAAGCTGCCACAAGGAGGGGGGGCGCACGGAGCTCTTTGACCTGCAACGACCACCGCAACATCGCGCACAACACACTCGAACTCACAATCATGGACATCGATCCTTCTGGCTCAGGTGGCTGGCGTTTCGCCCAGTGCTTCGGCGACAAGGGCGAGGTCGAGGACATCACCGAAGGTATTCGTCCGCACTCGCTTCAGCCAACCCCCGATCGCTCACCGCCCGTCCTCGATTAGCCGACATCATATCCACCGTCGAGTTCGACTCCACCGGAAACTATCTCGCAACCGGCGACAAGGGCGGCCGTGTCGTCCTCTTTGAGCGGAACGAGTCGGTGAGCACCCCCTCCTCCGCCCCTGCCACGGCTGATTCCCTCCGATCCCCCCTCGACCCGTGCAGAAAAAGGGCTGCGAGTACAAATTCTACACCGAATTCCAATCACACGAGCCCGAATTCGACTACCTCAAGTCGCTAGAAATCGAAGAAAAGATCAACAAGATCAAGTGGTGCAAACGCCAGAACACGGCCCACTTCCTCTTGTCCACCAACGGTACGTCCCCGCCCTCTTCTCCCGCTCGCCCCCTCGAGCTCTTCGGCTCCCCCAGACAAGACAATCAAGCTCTGGAAGGTGTTCGAAAAGTCCCTCCGGGTCGTCTCAGAATCGAATCACTACGAGGGCCAGCGTCCAATCACGCCTCCCGCGTCACGTTCCCTTCTCAAACTTCCTCGTACGGTACAGCAGGACAACATCATTGCCGCCATCCCACGCAAAGTGTACGCAAATGCCCATGCATACCACATCCATTCCATCTCCGTCAACTCGGACCAAGAGACCTACATCTCCGCCGACGATCTTCGCGTCAACCTGTGGAATCTGGGCATCAGCGATCAGAGCTTTAGTACGTCTTTGATCCGGCCACGACGGCCCTCGCATGACCACTCACCACCATCCCCATCAGACATCGTGGACATCAAACCGGTCAACATGGAGGAACTCACCGAGGTCATCACCGCCGCCGAGTTCCATCCGCAACATTGCAACCTGTTCATGTACTCGAGCTCGAAGAGCAACATCAAGCTCGCAGACATGCGTGATTCGGCACTCTGTGATCGTCACGCAAAATGTGCGTCTTCGTTCACACCTCTAACCCCATCGCCTTCTCACCACGTCCGACAGGCTTCGAAGAGGAGGAGGATCCATCAACGCGGTCGTTCTTTTCCGAGATCATCTCCTCTATATCCGATGTCAAATTCAGTCATGACGGACGGTACATCCTATCGAGGGATTATCTGTCCCTGAAAATCTGGGACATTAATATGGAGTCACGGCCAATCAAGACGATTCCCATACACGACCATCTCCGCGGCAAACTGTGCGACCTGTACGAGAACGATTGTATTTTCGACAAGTTCGAGTGCATATGGGGCGGCGATGACAAGTGTGTGCCGCTTCTGCCTGTTCCGATAATGTTAAACCTTGTTCTCTTACCAGACATGTCCTGACCGGATCGTACCACAACTTCTTCCGGATATTTGATACGGAGACGACCGGGGACGTTGTCTTGCAAGCTGACAAATCCGCATTTAAAGCGAAGAAGATGGGAGGAGGGCCGCTACCGAACAAGAACGGGCTCAAGAATGGCAGACCGGGGGGTCTACGGGATGCGATGCAGATGGAAACATTAGATTTTAACAAGAAGATTCTCCACGCGAGCTGGCATCCGAGGGAGAACACGATCGCTGTGAGCGTTCCTTGTCGGTCATACAGACGTGTCGCTGACACGTCGCAGATCGCTGCCACGAACAATTTGTTCCTTTACAGCGCGGCATGAATTGTCCGCGTGACCATCCACCACGCATCCCTCGCAGATTCAGTTGACGTCGTACCAGACCGCAAAACACAAACACTCTACACCCGTTTCGAAGCGACAATCTAATAATCCCGACCCGTCACGAAAGATTACGAACCTAGGTTTCCTCCTCCCCCCACAACCGCATATCTTGCTTGCGTTTCAACGTCGATGTTTACCATACCCCTCTCCGGTCGCGTTATCTTGTTTAGTCCTCACGTACTTTTGCACCTCTTGTGTTTTTCTGTGGTCGAATGGGAAGCCGTTGTTCTGGATTTGGTCGTGGTTTCCTCCGTCGGTGGTATCCCGTCTCTCTCGATGGTCGTTCGTTTCATTTCCCCCTCCCTCCCGCTACCCTCCCCCGTTACATATTTGCGTTTCCAGGAGAAAAAAGTTTTTACGAGACTGATCTGGCAATAGTTGTAGAAAGCGAAGCAGAACTAGAAAGGAAAGGACAGAAGTAGTCGAGATACACGGGGAATCGCAGCTCTCGTAGTTGGTGTATCATACATATATGGTTCTCTCACATGCGATTCGGACGGGTCGATCAATAGTCCGAGTGTGTATCAGCAGGACGTGATGCTATCCAAAAAGGTCCGCTCTCTAAAGATGGGTCCAAAGCACATGGATGGACGGACGCAGATCTAAATCTCCCCGAGTTCAATAGCCTTGCCAGCTCTTGACCTTGGAGAACCAAAACGGCCGCTGATGTTTCAAGGGGAGCGCGACGACTTCGCCGTCCTCGGTGTTCACCGACTCGTACAAGGCGAGGTCGAGCTTGTTCCACCGACCGACCGGCTTGGACCGGAGGGTGAGCGTCATCTGAAAGTGGTAGCGCGTCTGTGGCGGGGAAACGTGGTTGTGGTTGTGGTTGTGGTGCGGAGGGTGCGCATGTCGTTCGACGAGGTTCGTGATCAGCACGGTCGAGTCTTCGAGGCGCCACTCGCCGACGTAGAACCCCTGCAAAAGAGGTGAGCGGACGGACCGACGAAAGCGTGATGGGGTCGCCGCGACGCGCACCTTCATGCGCAGCGAAGGCTTGAGCATGGGTATGACGAGCGCGGGCTGGTGTTCTTCGTTGGCGAGCAGGGACAGCACCTGTCCGTCTGGGAAAAATCGGCTGAGGGCAACCGTCCAGCGCGGTGTCGCGGGTAGGCTTTGGGCTGGCGACTCACAGATAGCGGTGGAAGGTGATCAGATGGCTGACCTATACATACATGGCATGCGTGAGCGACGTCGGTGCGGTTCGAAGAGGGAACGCACGTTGACCCAGGCGTTTTCTCCGAGACCTTTCCGACTTGGGGGAAGACGTCGTTTCAGTAGACGCGGCGGAGGACGTCGCGAGGGAACGCACATGTAGTGGCATACGGCGATGTAGACGCCGTCCAGCCTCAGCCTTGGATGGTGGATGTACGTCTGTCGGTAGTCGGCGTCGTACCTGTCGACTATCGTCTGCACGTGGGTCGCCTCTGGTATTTGCGGCGGTTTGTAGGCCATGTACACAAACTCTCTATCATTGGGGGGAGGACCGGTCACTTGTCTGTATCGGCAGCGAAACGGACGGACGGACCTCCATATGGACGGGTCGAGGCTCACGACGCGCGCTTTTCGGCTGACGGTCGCGAAGCGCTCGAGGGCGGTGGTGTCGAGATTGCGCAAGATGTACAGGAGCAGCTCCTCTGGGATCATATCGATCGGCACGCCCTCGCGATCGTCCTCTGGCTGGAACGTCGGCACGGAATGGAATTTCCCTACAACCTTGGAAAGAGCGCCGTGCGTGTGCACGGGCGCCTTGTGTTGCGGTGCATGGCCGTCTTTCCCCCCGGCGGTCGTAGGCTTGGTAGCGGGACGGTGGAGCCTTTCCTCCTCCTTGAAGTAGGCGCGATCGACGTCGGGGTTGAGTCGGAACGCCTGACGGTAGAGTCTCAGCGCCTCGTCCAGGTCGCTCTCCTGCTCGTGCTGGACGGCGCTGCGGTAGAGGTCGACGGCGCGTGCGATGCTCCCGGTGAGCGGGTGCTGCCCGTGTGAGGTGTGGAGCGACGGCTGGGGAGGAGGAGACACGGACCACTTTGCGGGTGGTGTCGGCCCGGTCCCGGAGGAAGAGGGCTGCTGGGAGGAAGAGGCATGCTGCTCTTCTCGGCGACGACGGACCTCCTCCCTCCACTGCTCTCTGAACTGGCTGAGCTCGGTGGACTCTTCAAACATGAACCTTCGCTGCTGACAAATCGGGACGCGCTCGTCATGATGTTTTACCACGAAGACAATTAAATGGCGGTGCTCCCGTCACAAGAGAACAGCCTCCAACCACCCACACCTTCACAGTACCGCCATGTCCAGCAAGCACGTCAGTGCCGAGAGCTTCAACCTCGCAGTGAGTCACCTTACATAAATCGTTATGTACCCATCTCGACTTTGCAGGTATATCAGGTCGTGAGAGCCATCCCACCTCGCAAGGTCATGACGTGTGGTGTGTAGTAACACCCCCCCCTCTCCCTGGGAACCGACCAGCCATCCAGGTCAGATTGCAGAGCTTCTCGGTTTCCCCCGTCATGCGCGCCGTGTCCGGGAAGGCGAGTGCCATCGTCCGACGCTGCTCCCTGCGCCGTCATAACGAATTCGGTCATAGCCGTCAATTTCATCTCGCACACGAATCCGCCCGTCGCGTGGCACCGTGTCATTGCGACATCCGGCGTGATATCGGTCCACGGACCCAATGCCCAGCAGCGTCTGCTGGAAGCAGAGGGCGTCCAGGTGAACGTTGGCGTAGCCGGGGAGAGCAGGGTGAGCGTGGAACAGTGGCGTTGGTCGCCCAAGGCGGACGACATTGGCTTCCACCCAAACTTTGTGGTGGACGACTGCGACGAGTGGGGCGCATGATTAACGCTTGTACATGTACGAACCCTATCAAAACATCAGCCGTATGGGATACACGAATAGATGATCTGCAAGGGTGCTTGTCGCTCTCGCCGTGTCGTTTAACGCCAATGCCACCAGCGAAACACGACGTAGATAATCACGGACGGAAGAAAAAAAGAAAAGAAAATTGAGTTGGTCTGTATTTACCTGCTTACTAAGCCGTTCACCTTCGCTCTCGTTGTGATCGCTGCACGGCTGAGCGGGTCACTCGATGTCGGCGCGAAACGTATCCTCTTCGCACGCCCTGCCAGCCAACCCGACCTTCATAGACTTTCCCTTGTCAGATGGCGACGAGCTACAGTGGCCGGTCAACACCGCTCGCACCGTCGACAGCGAGGGCAACGTCAACTACATGCGGCCCGTGCCTATCGATGAAAGCCTCTCCGTAAAGTGGAGGCGCGAGGTCGCCGCCAGTCTCGCACTCCAACTCAAAAAGCCTGGTTCGTTCTCTCTCATGCTCGCCTACTTTCTTGCCGACGCTTTTCCGGAAAAGTTGGGCCAACCTACGTCCTGCGTGGATGGCCCGCCGGCTACCAAATGTTTGATCACAACAAGGGTCCTGCGGGTGCTCCCCGCCACGACGCCTACCTCATTGGCATGTCTCCTCGCCTTTCCATGCACCGTCCTTCCTGACGCTTGCGTACCCAGGTTCTCGCCATGCCAAGCGTTTCCGTTCAGTGCCCGAGTTCATCCCTCACGCCCTCTGGTTGCTCACCGATCCGAACCTCGTTCGTTCCAACTGCAACTGTAAATATTGCAACAAGAAACCCCAGCGCGAAATAACCGCCTCCATGGGTTTGTTGCCGAGGCGCTCGAGCCCGTGGGCCACACCTCTGTCAATGACGCCCAGGGCACCTCCACCCGCTGCTCAATCTGCGTCCGTGTCGGCCCGCCCTCCTCGCGAACGTGCAAAACCTTATGCAGCAATTCGTCGCACTCCCCGCCCCGTCAGGCAAGCTCATGGTCCAAAACAGAGCATGGCCAGGGAGCGCAACCACGACTTGCATTCCGCCTACGGCGAAGGAGTCAATCTCAGACAATGGTACAGAGACGGAGAGCTGCTGTGGTGTGCTCTAAGCCCTCCCATACCCGGGTTCACCGGCGAAAAGGATTCTATTGCCTTTTGGCCTGGCATAGTCGAAGAATCTAGGATGAAGGCCGAAGTTATGGGTCACCCGCATCCCGGCGGTCCTCCTCATGTCCCCGCAGCCAATGGCGCTCAGGCTGGCGAAAGTTCGACCACACAAAACGAAAATGGGACCAACCCCGAAAACAAAGAAGTGCCCTGGACCGTCATTCAAACGCTCTCGTACAAAATGAAATTGCTAGGAATCCCGTATTCCTATTATATCCCGGCCGACCAAGTTCTCCCATACCAAGCTCACGCCCCATCGGACGAGCTCATTCAAGCGATACACCGTGTTCCCCTCGAACAGATGAATACCGACACAGACTCCTTCAGACCAACAGGTCAATCTACTTTTGTCGATGCGGCAGCCGCTTATGCGCTTGCCGTACAAATCGCCGCTAATTTGGCTGGTTATTGGTCCCCGACGGACGAATGGGAATACAGATTCTCCGTTCCTCCGCCAAATGGACCCTCGCTCATGCCCATGGGAATACCTGCCGCTAACACCGGATCCTCGCTTCTCTCGGTGATGAATGCCAGCATGACATTCAATGCGAGTCTCTCGGGTACCAATAACGCTGGGCCCTCGTCCGCAACACCTTCACATCCTATATCCATATCTGCACCGCCTCCCCTTGCACTTACTCAGACGGTGATCCAGACACGCTACCAAGGGTTATGGTGGGGTGCAGAGCGTATCTGGGCCGATGAGCTCGTACGCCTCAAACTATCGCGCTCGCAGATAGCCCCCAAAGGGACAGATAATATTCTGGCCCCGGCTGGCCCATCACGCAAGGCCCTTGAATATACGAGGATGCTGAGTGTCGCAGAGGGCGACGGTGATGCAGTGGTGGGGGCTGAATCTCGGGGGGTGTTCATGCGGATTGATGGGCTTTATGTCGCCGACATAGTAAAGTTTGACGGGACACCAGCAAAGGAATGCAGAGCCACAGGGATGCTCTACGAACTGGTCGACGAAGATTGGGAAGGGGATTTTCCAGAGGAAATTACAAACGGCGACGATGGTGGCAAGGGCAAGGGCAAGGCTGTAGAGGTGCCTGCGATGCTCGAGGACGGAACAGGGGCACAGGGGTACGAACCCACCCCGGCAGAGCAAGGAAGCGCCCCCTCCGTCGATGCAGCCACTTCGAAGGCAAGAGAACGAACAGCCAACGAGCAACTGTCGCATCCGGTTCTTTCATCGCCATTCCCTCTCCCGCTTCCTCCGGAGGGATTCAAATTCCGTCCGATCCTCGCACCAGGGTACGAAACGGTGCTGTCGCTCAATCTGATTGCTGGACGGTATTACCCTCGACTTCTCCGGCATCCCTTGCTCGACAGCTTCGTTGAGAAGGCGCTCGATGTCGATGGCGGACATGTCGTGGAAACGAGCCAGCTGTGGTCGTTGGAGGGACTTGCGCCTGGGTACTACAATACGATGGACCCGGTCAGGTGGCGTCCGCTCCGGGTCGCGATGGTGCGTGATGCGGACAAGGAGGCACGACAGGGGTTGGCGGAGCACTGGCGTGCGCGTGCGAGGGAGAGAGACGAGAAGCAAGCACTAGATTCGGGGCCCGTTTCCCCGCACCCACAGCAGATGATGGACATTGACACGAAGGAGATTGCACGAGATATCCAGCCCGATGCGATGGTGGTGGACACGTAGATATTTGTAGCTGTAACATTAAATAAACGAGTTGGTAAATATCCGTGGGCTTGATTTGACTTGTTGCTATTGTCAACGGCTTGCCGTTATCGGTCACACCGTGTACAACAACAACTCGGTCGTTTGTCGTCGGACGCGTCGCGCAACGCCAAAACATTCACGACACGACACGCAGACTCTCGGAGCGAATCTGGGGATCCGTCGTGTCCGAATCGTTTTCATTTGGTTTCCGACTGGCAGACACCCGATCTCGCTGACCCGGACTCGGTGGATCCTCTCCTCCCATGGCCATGGCAGCGCTGCTCACCCCGACCACCACCGGCTCGACACCGCTCTCGCAGTACCACTCGCTCGAGCCTTCCCCGGCCCTGGAAACAAGCTCCCTCGGCTCCGCGTCG
Source organism: Heimioporus aff. retisporus (assembly GCA_038094615.1). NCBI lineage: Eukaryota > Fungi > Basidiomycota > Agaricomycetes > Boletales > Boletaceae > Heimioporus > Heimioporus aff. retisporus. Next base: position 68,709 of record JBBPUI010000008.1, on the reverse strand, counting down.
TCCTCCAGCCTCTCTCTGACGGTAGAAGACGAGGGTAAGCACGGATCACTCGGCCTCGAGGCACCCCGCGTCTTTTGGAAACTTACGTGAAACGATTTGCCATGCGTCTCATTACAGAGAATGCCACGATCACCGCGAGCCGCGCCCTGCTCCCAAAACGCAGGGGAAAGCGGAAGAGTCAGGAGTGAGTGCCCCCGTCGTGCTCGCCTTCCTCGACGAACGATGCCCTGGTGGTCGATGCTCAAGAAAGCCCTCTCTTTTAGGGACATTCGTCTGCTGGCCATCTCTACCCACATCACCGAGCTCTCGTACGCCATTTCGGATGTCCAGACACGCATCTTTGGTCGGTCCTCTTCTTCTTCTTTTTTTTTTTCGCCCGCCCGCACCGCTGACGCCCGCGTTAGAGATACAAGAACTGCGACACAAGCCCCAAGCGGAGGGCGTGGACGCAAAGACGACCGCAGAGATCGACAACGCCATCATGAGCATGAACGAACGCCTCGAATCGATCGAGCAAGGCATGAAAGACATCAACGAATCCGTCGCCCCGTTTCAGCCCCCCGAGGACAGACCCCTCGACGCCGCCTCCGAACGCACCCTCATGCTCCGAAAGCACGCCGCGCTACAGGCGGAGTGGAACGCCGTGCAACAGGAGACCGAGGAGCTCCAGCAAGAGCTCAAGGAGGACAAGTGGATCACCGTGTTTCGCACCGTCACCGAGCAGGCGGACGGGATGATGTCCAGCTTGGAAAAGGCTGTGAACCGATGTCAGGTGCGTGCGGTAAATGTATCCACGACCGCTCGGCGATGCAGCTGACGCTTTGGCAGGACTTTGTATGGCAAGTACACAAGAGATGTGATGACAACAACTCGCGCACGTCGTTTGCCAGCTCCGTGCGCTCGGACAAATCGCCGGTCAGCTTGGATGTGTTTAACAACCTGCTTGGATCTTTCCAGGCCAAGAAGGCGTGCGTCCACATCTTGCCCACTTGTGTGCGACGTTCACCTTTTTTTTTTCATTACTTAGACATTATGTCCCTGCCACTTCCAAAGTCCTCGCGATCATGGACAACGGTGTGAAGAATCGGGTCACGAAGAATGGCGAGGCATTGCGGCGACACGCGGAAGCGTCGAAGCGGTGGCGCGTTCTGCAAGAACGGATAGAACGTACCGAGAAGGAAATGAACAAAGTACACGACATTCTGATACGCGCCGACCAAACGCCGAGCGAGACCGGCTCTTCCAAGTCGGGCCAGACTACCAACGGTTACCTCGCCACCCCTCCGAGTGCAGGCGCGAAAAGTGCCTCGAGTCGCGCAAGCGCGTTGTCCAGGTCGATGTCCCCTCTGAGAAAGCTTGCTAAAAGGTTTGTCGGATCGGTCAGATCACCTGCTACCCCCTCTGCCCCTCTGCCGGTGTCAAGAGAGTCGTCCACGGCACCTTCCTCGGAGCCAACCAAGGTTATCAGAAAGCAACGTTCTTCCCTCTTTGTCCACGGTGGTGATCGTGACGGGGGGGCAAAGGAGAAGGGGCACAAGCACACCCAGAGTTTGTCACCTACGTCCTCTCCTTCATCAAAGCGAACGCCAGAGCTGAGCAACGTGACAATCAAACCCAAGGTCACGAAACAGCCTTGGAATTCATCCACGAGGATTGATGAGGAGGGTATTGGGACTATCAAGCCCACCACTCCCAAACGCCCGGCCATAAAATCGGTTCTTACCCCGGAGCATGCACCACTGGTTCCGTTCACGCCTCAACGTAGTGTGTCTCGGAGTTCCAACGCATCCTCGAGACCATGGTCGCCCGTTACTTCGTCCATATCAACCGCCCCATCGTCGAATCCATCATTACCCCCTTTCCCTTCACTCACGCCTGGTACAAGGCCGCCTTCGCGCGCTCAAACACCGAACCTAGGTACGACGCCACGTCCACGTCCTCGGACCCCGAGTGCGATTCCTGGTCCAGCATTGTACTGGCGTTCTATTTCTGCAAGGACGCCAGGTCGAGACTACGATGACGAAGCAGAACTCACGACACTCATGCAGCGTGCATTTTCCCCAACCCTTACCCACTCTACTTCGTCACCTGGCTCCACAAGCAACACACGTGCACGCACGCCGAGCGGTGTTCGCATCCCTCCGCCACGACCGCCAAGTCGATCTATGATCCCTCTTCCCAGCGTGCACGTGTCCTCTGAGTCGAGACCGTCTTCCACGATGTCATTCTATCGACCCGAGAGCCCGCTTGCTGAGATTACCAAAGGGTCTATATTCAGAGCTCAAACCCCAGAAGCAGTGCTCAAAGCGCGGGCACAGCTGGTCCCGGTATATACTGGACTTGGCGTGCGCCCCACGGCCCGAGCCTCTATCGCGGGGTCCAGGGCACCCCCCTCGAGTTATCGAGACGGTTCGACGACGCGGACGCCGTCTCGCGCCGTCTCACGTGCAGGTGCATTCACCCCGTCCCTCGATGGTCCTACGAACATCTACATCCCTGGGAACCCCAAGGACCCGCTCGACGTCGAGTTTGCGGCGGTCGTGAACACCATCCCGCACGGGCTCCTCATCGAGCGGGTCGACCCGCCACTCAAGGCGATTCCCAAAGAGGGCGAAGAGATCCGGGCATCGTATGCCTTTTCGAGCTCGCTCTCGCGAAAGGTCGTTACGTGCCGATTGACGACCTTGACCAGATCAGGTCGCACCGGCGGAGAAAGCACGATGACCAAGAAAGTCATGTGTCGCGTCGGAGGGGGTCAGTGGTCGTTTCCACTTTTTTTGCTCACACGCGCTGACCTTGTATTCAGGTTGGCAAGATCTTCAGCTGTACGTGCTGAACCGTCAGGCGGGCATGTAAAAACCTGTCGCGGAACCCGACCCCTCCTTCGAAGACGACAACCCTTTTTTTTCATCCCTCGATCGTGTGTCATGAAGCCCGTGTTTCCGTTTTCGAGTTGACAGCAACGAACAATTCTTGCACGACATAGAATGCATCAACGATAGCGATACCTGCACAATTGTACCCTTCCCAACGTCCATGCATCGTTTCTTCCTGTCTACTCTTTCAGTAATGCTGGTACCTTTTTTTTATGTAAACCAGGGGCCCGCAACTCTTTCCGTTTTCTTTTAGTACTGTACCTTACTCCCTCACATCACATACACCTTTAGCTTATCGCAGTATCATGTCAGCGTTACTTGATCCCTCTTCCCGGATACGTTTTGATGAATCATGTCCATTGTCGCCGTGTTGTTCTTACTTTGCGTCGCGCTCGCTACGAATACATACAATACATTGCAAATCCTGTTCCCGATCGTATTGCAGACGCCACGCTCAGTCACATTAATTACTCATGAAACCCCGCTCGATCAATACATCGCGTGTGTGACAGGGGGAAAGGCCTAACTGGAAGGCATCTTCAAGCAAGACGTTTTCAGCCCGTCGCCGCTCCATCTTGCAACCTTGATCAACACCTCGCGTTTCTTGTCGATGGCGGCGGCCGACCGGAGTTCGTACAACGTGGCTGCGCAATCCCGAGGGTGTGTGGTCAGTACTCAAGTCCGATGGACGGGGGTGCAGCAACCCAAAACGTACACAGATTGAACAAGAACGGTTCCGCGACGACCACGGAGGCCGGGGAGGCGTTCAGCGCTGCTTCGAGCAGATCGATGCCCTGTTTTCACAAAAAAAAACAAAACACAAAAAACCGCGTCACCCATCGCCATGACGTCCCGTAGTACCTCAGGGAGAGCGCGCGTGTGTGTGCCCCCGCCCTGAGCGAACCTAATAACTTACCTCTTTGATTCTGCCCTGATACAACAACGTGACCGCCAAGTCGTTGATCGCCTTGATGAAACGAGATGAACGAGACGGTCCGTCGAACGCAGCAAGGTCGGAGAGAAAGACGCACCGTGAGATGCGTGGGATGCTTGGCGACCAACGCGCTTAGGGCATCTTCGGAGCGCGTCCAGTCCCCTGTCGCAGCTGCCATCAATGCGGTATTCATCAGGATCACGTCGCTGGCATCAGGGTCGTTCGCGGTCGCAGAAGCGGCGATAGAGAAGTGTGTTTCTGCTCTCTGGAGATTGCCAGAGAGGAGATAGACACGTGCGAGCGCCGAGTGGAGTTCTGGTGAAGGGGTGGGTTGGAATGCAGGCGCAGCCTGTTGTGTGCAGAGCGGCTCAAGCACGTTGATCGCCGCTTGGTAATCCTGAAAAAAAAAAGTGTGCACGGACGCATCAAAACAGAGGGATGCGACACCTACGTTCATCTCGATCATTTGGCTGGCGAGGATCAAACAGATGCGTGCTATCCGCTCAAGCCACATGGAGAGATTGGCTTCGGCTGCGACGAGAACGTCGTCCGGTTCCTCCTCCTTCTCGTCTTCTGCGTCCTCTGTACGCTCTTCGGCATCGTCCCTGTCCTCGTCCTCGTCCTCGACTTCGTTTTCCGCATCTTCATTTTCCGCGTCCTCTTGTTCGTCCTCTCCGTTCGTTGTGCCCTTATCATCATCACGCGTTTTCTCCGCCTTCCGCTGTTCAACAATCCGTTCCTCCCTCGCTTTCTCCTTGCACAGCGCTAAAATCCGACTGAGCGCATCGACGTACCCCAACGGATCCCCCGACCAGTAATGCACGCGCGCGTGAAACACCGTCAGCTCGAATGGGTGTAAGAGCTCATTGGCACCATATCGCGGCGCCGTCGCGGCTGGACCGCCGGGGAGTGTGGATGGCTTTTGGGTGGGCGTCGCAGGGAGTTGAGACAAGTCACTGAGACCAGACGGGGAAAGAGACAAGGATGCTGCAGGAGCAGGGGAGGGAGGGAGTGGTGTGGACGCGAACGAAGCGGGACCGGGGAAGGCACCCGGTGCAGATGTTGGCTGAACGGCGTTGAGCACGGCGAACAAATTGGTGCATTCCGCGGAGGCCTGGTTCGTAAGACGGAGGCGAGCCAGGGAGGAAAGTCGAAGGGACCAGAGCTTATGGATGGTGAATTGAGTAAGCGTCAAGTCTCGGGACCAAGACTTACATCCAGGATCTTGGTCAAGTCTTCCGGGTCGCTTGCCACAATCCTATCGCGAGCCATTCTTGCCAGAGCACGCCATGAATTCGACATCTACCGAGATAGATCAGCAGAGCGGATCACACGCATGCCCACCATTGATCTACACGAGTTCATTGGCAGCATTCGCATTTGATTACTCGGATACACGAAGAGGGTACAACAAAGAAAAAGGTCGCCAACTTCGCATAACGTTCGACGTTGATGCTCGTACGGATAACAAAAGGGACAGAGAAAGTAAGATAACAAAGGAACGCATGCAAACGCGAGAAACAGAACTGTAATGTGGATGTGTGTGGGAGATATGGAGATAGCGAGAAAAGATCCGAGAAACGGAAGTAAAGGTTGCGGAGGGACGGATGGAAAAAATGGAGGGGAATTTGCGCAGATAACTCACGACCATCTCATGAATATCTCTACCTGCGTACTCTCCTACGACATCTCTGCGTGGCCTTTGTTCAGTAGGTACATACTTTGTTAAAAGGGCACTGAGGGGATCGGTCTGGAGAGATCGAGCATCAGTGCCGAATTTATTTAAAATAGAATAGAGAGGGATGCACAGAGAGATGGAGATGGTGGCACCTGTCGTTATTGCCTCGGCGGGGTAGGGAGGAAATTTGAATGTAAAGGGAAATGAAATACGAAATGGAGATGTGACCAGGTCGGTTGTGGGGACAAAAATGAAGGATGGTTACCCGAACGGGGGAAAAGCATGGGGATAGATGATGACGAACGGGACGCCGGGGACCATCTCGGTGCCAACCACCACATCAAGGGATGCGAAAGCGGGATAAAGAAGCGTACATTTGGAATGGGAAGGAACATGCTCGGAGCCGTGAGACGGGGAATGTAAACGGGTACGGGGCTTGCATGGGCCGATCTTGCTGGCTGAGCGGGAGGTGCTTGAGGTGCAGGCGAAGGTGGTAGCACTGGCGCTGGGGGGAGAGACACCGGGACTTTCTCATCGCTGATGTCGGGGACGGCGTGCTCGGGTTTGGGGGGAGGCGTTGGGGGGACGCCGGGGTCGGGCATGGAGGAGATGGAGGAGAAGATGGGGACGGTGTTTTTGTCGGAGTTCCGATCGAAGCGAGAGTCGGAGTCCGAAACGGACCTCATAAAGTCGATGGATGCGACGAGAGTGGCCGAAGTGTCCGAACGCGATTCTTCGGTGTCCAAGGGTGGCTGTGACTGTGATAAGGAATCGCGAAGCGTTTCTTCTTCGGGAGCGGCCAAGCCCGAGTCCAGCTTGACCGACCGGGCGCAGATGTCCATGACTTCCGGATAGTTCCCCTGCGAGGACACCAACGCTTGCCTCTCGTCTTGGATCGAGCGTGACTCCCAGAATGAGCTGCGACGAACGTCAGACGTCGTCTGTTTATGCCCCGAGTGCGCAGCGCCGGGATCATCCAAGCGCATAGACGGCGTGGATGGCGCAGAAGAGAGTCGATAACGCTGACTACGCTCCTTCCTAACCTTGTGGCGTGGGCTGTGCTCCTTGGAATGAGTAGAGGGGGAGCGGTGCAGAAACGAGATGAGTCGTTTGCGGTGTGGGGTGGCGGGCGCCAAGGAAGCCGAGGAAGAGGTGGCGTCGTCTCTCGAGTCGAGGGTGTCTGCGCCAGAGCTGGACGACTCTGCGTCCCAACATTCCTTGGCACATCTCGAGCAGGTCGAACCCCGCCTGTGTTTCTTGGAGAACTTGCGCTTCACATCGTGGACAAAGTCTTTCACTTGCTCTTTGACATGCATGGTGGGTGTTGGATGAATGGAGAGGGAATGTGTCTATTGGATGGGTCTAGTCTGCAGCGGGGTGAGGCGCTGAAGGCGAGGGACAGCCGGGGGGGAGGGGCACCTACATGCACAAAGAAGCAGTACTGCAGGTTGAAATGGGCTGGCAATGTGAGATAGCTTATAATTTTTATAATAGATCCAGCGGGCCGGGTTGCACGAGGCGAAAGAGGCAACGTGGTGATGTTAGGAGAGAGGAGCTAACCCATCAAAGGCAGATGGGCGGGGATTTTGCGGAGGGTCGAAGGCTCGTGTACCCGTTTTATAACTCCTGGCTGCTCGGCTCCCCACCTCTCTACTTGTTCCGCAAACATTCCCACTAAGGGACCCGTCACGTAAGTGACACCAAGAGAGACTTGACAACGCGGACGGTATCACGTATCTTTGAGCCGAAAAATAAACGGTTGGCTGTTCGTGAGGTCCCTGCGGGAAATCCCGGGGTTCCCTCTTGCCTTATATGGCAAGTTCGCACTACGCCTGTTCGTACATGCACATGCCATATACAGCGCCGAAAACCTAATGGGTGCTGATGCCACTGTGTGAGCGCGATCGCGTGCTTGCTTTTCGACATATGTTTTATTTCCTCTTGAAACCGATCCGGACATTTCAGACTGCGGTTACGGAGTGCCACTGTGAAGCGGAATACACCTGAGACGGCAGCTTTGGGATTAATCGATTTCCCGCAAGGTATAGAGGTGCCCGCTGGCTGTGTTATGATGACGATCCAGGTCTCCACCTTATCATAATCTGTGCACGCCACTCGTACGTGCGCCATGTGCACTACCCCGTGAAATTGCGCCCCAGCGTCTTCTCGGTCGAGTCGGCATCAAACTTGCCGGTTTTCATGTCCCAGACTACGTCAGGTCGGTCGGAATAACAACGTCTCCGGCAGTCAGGTGCACACAATGTGGATAAAGATATTTTGGCGACACCAATTCTTTTTTTTTTGTATTTCAAAAAGGTGGATTCAATGGACGTTTGAGCCTGTTTGTTTGGCTACACTATTGTACACCCTCTGAAACAAACAACGTCCCATGTCCCACCAACCAACATATTGATATTATGTTTGCTCGAATTCTGCTCGTCATTGCGATCATTTCCCTGTTTCATGGTGTGTATCAAGTCCATACAATATAGCCACAATTTTTTGACCCTTGTAGCCGCATACTCCGCATATGAGCGCAAGTCAACTCTGCTAGCACCACTACACGTGTACTGAGCCATCAATCAGATCTGTCCCGTCTCAAAGCACTCGGGCAACCAGGGGGGTCCTTCCCATCAAACGTGCGTTTTCCTTTGCCGTCCAACACTTATCTGTATCGTCCAACAGATTGTATATGAGAGCATTTTCTCGCTCATACTCGGAATTATCGGTGCCTCTCTCAACGCCCCCCCTCTCAAGGATATATCCTGGGCCAGCGAAATGAAAAAGAGGTGGGTGCAGAATCACTCATTCAATCCCATAATGGTTCAATACTCCCCTCAAGATCCATCGATGAGATGGACTCTCGTTTGGGCTTCGCAAACTACCATACCCGGGGAAAGCCGTTCCTCGTCCCAGCGCTCTCCAAACAATCCTGACAGTGTACTGTGTTTGTCGTAATATTAACCTGCTAAATACACGCATGTCACCGTAACATATCCAGCTGCACTCTTCAATCCTCGTCGTCGCCCCCATCCTTCTTTTTCTTTTTCTTCTCTTTACGTGCCCTTCTTTTCTCAGCTTTCTCAGCAGCTTCACTCATGGCCAAGAAATCACGTATAGAAGGAAGTGCCGATGATTCCAGAGGTTTCAGACGGACTGGTTCTTCTTCGGCTTCCATTCTCCCGGGAATGGGCAATGTCATTTCTGGTGGAGTGGTGGCGGGCGTGGCCTCGGGTTCAGGTTCGGGCTCCTCAAACCAACTTCGACGGTTCAAAACAGCAGGGGGAATATCTCCCTGCGCTGTAGCTGTTGCTCTTCTCTCCTTCGTATCGCCATGTTCTTCTTCAGACTCGTCATCCCCGAAGCCCTCGTAATCTCCAGCGCCGGCGAAGATATCAAAGTTTTCATCTAATGGCGTCAGTTCCCGTTCCGGCTCTGGCGGCTTTGTTACCGTTTTGGAAGTGGAGGCCTCTGTGGTATCGGGTTCCTGGGGTATTGGCACTTTCTCGGTCTGCACTGGAACGCTCTCGACTTTCTGTTTCTTTTTTCTCACAGCAACCTTCCCCTCTTTGACCTTTCTCTTTTTCGACTTTTCTTCTACTTGTCCGATGGGCTTGAACCCAATCGGCCTGAATTTTCCAGTACTCTTATCGGTCTCGAGAGCGGATCCGTTATCTTCTACTGACTTTCCGATAATCGGTTGGCTGGTGTCGCCGTTCTGTCGTTTTGCTTTGAGGTCACGAACGATATCCTCCCTAGTGCGTTTCTTCGGTTCCGTAGGTTGGGTTGTAGAGGTAGCCTCGGCGAATACTTGTTCAAGCATGTCGTCGTCTTCTGTCGTCTCGACAGCACGGGCACGATTTTGTTCGAGTAGCGACATATCGAGACCCTTTACGAGGATGGTGTGCTGGCTATCTCCCCCAAGATACTGGCGCTGTTGCTCGATCTACGTCAATCATTAGAGACTCTGTATAGTCGGAGGGTGTGCGACGCACGACATCCTTGTCTTCGTGGGCGACACGCCTCTGAAAATCTTCTAGTACTGCTTCGACCTTGAAGCGGCGTGAGACAATAAGTCAAAGGACCGAAAGAGAGGAGACGCACGTCAGCAAAGTCATTTCCGGTCCCTTCTCTGCGCTCCGCGGCACGGTCACGGTATTTACTTTCAGCCTTCTTCACCTTGCGAGGCTTGAAAGTGGGCCCGGATGTGGCAGATGTTGCGCTAGGAAAGTGGGTGAGCAGGTCGAGGGAGGAGCAGGAGACGTAGACGCACGGATTCTGTGGTATGCTCTTCGAGGTAGCAGCAGTGGTTTGTGGTTTCCGCGAGCTTGCCAACAAGGTCCTGAATGCATCCTACCACGACGTCAGAGGCATCGCGAGACCGCTACAGTGCATACCTGATCCATGGTACGGTTCAGTACATTTCCTGGCGTTGTTTGCGATTGTTATATTCACAAGCTTTTGCCTTTTTTGAATAGATTAGTCAGCCTATTCATAGGGCCATGAAAAAAATGCGCCAGAGACGGTTCACAGGAACGTCTAGACCGGTGTCGCCGCGTTTTACGGCCTTCCTTTCTTCCCGTACTCTCCGCAGTGGTCCAGACGAGCACCTCTCGTTTGTCTTATTTACGCGTTAATACTAACTGGGTCGCCCGGGACACCTGATAGTCGGTCGCGAGGACCGTTGACACCCCCGATCCAGCATAGATTAAAAGCGGGCAGTGGGATGCACCATTTCTCCAGATCCACTCGTGTGACGAAGCTATTAAGCTCCATTCGTTTTCGTCCACGCCTGTTCTCTTCACCCTCTCACATCCCTCCCCTGTCTTGCCCGTCGGCCCCCCTCCCACCCAAAATGTCCCCGACACCATGGACGCCGAACATCTATCCCGCCGCCCGCCGCTCGGATCATGTCGACGTGTACAAGAGCGAGAAAAAAGGAGAGGTCCGCGTGGCCGATCCCTATCAATGGCTCGAGGAGAACACCGACCAAACCGATGCGTGGACCTCGGCCCAGGACACCTTTACTCGCACGTACCTCGACAAAAATCCCGATCGCGCCAAGTTGGAGAGCGCGATCAGAGAAAATACAAACTACGAAAAGGTGGGACTCGTCACAAAATTTTCTCCTTCATCGCACAGTTGATCGCATGATGTTCCAAAGTTCTCTCCGCCCGCTCTCAAGTACGACGGAAGGTGGTATTGGTACTACAACAGCGGCCTTCAAGCACAGTCGGGTTTGTCTTTTCAGCAGGCCAACCCCTTGTGTTTACGCCCGATTTCTTTCAGTGCTCTACCGGTCAGTAGATGAAAAGTTGCCAGACTTTGCCAACGCCAGCGGAGCCACCGGCGAAGTGTTCTTCGACCCCAACTTGTTGTCGGACGATGGAACCGCGGCTCTCGCTATCACTGCCTTCTCTCGCGACGGCAAATATTATGCGTACGGTATATCCTTGTCGGTATGTATCGCCGTGCTGTTACGTGCCGGCTGGCTCACTGCAGGAAAATTATTTTGGTCACCGGACTGCAGGGTAGCGATTTTTGCACGATCTACGTCCGTGAAACCAGCAAACCCCTTGCCTCCGTTGACGGCAAGCGTGTGGATCATCATGAAACCCGGCTCGGTGATGAGATCCGCTTTGTCAAATTTTCGTCTGTTTCGTGGACCAGTGACTCCAAGGGCTTTTTTTACCAGGTATGTTACCATCTTCGTACTCGGAACTGGTACCCAACTCGTGATCACCCCCGTGACCGTGCATTTAACCATCCTCAGTGGGCTGACTTTACTTTTTCTTGACAGCGTTTCCCAAGCCGTGAATCTCATGGACTAGCCACGGAAGATAAGGCAGGCACTGAAACAACCGGAGATAAAGATGCTATGCTCTACTATCACAGAATTGGCACCCCGCAGTGTCAGTCTGTTCTCACCTACTCACGAGTCGACTGACAAGCTTGCTTGATGGGATTATTAATTCATGTGACTGCAACGTTTTGACTTTTAGCTCAGGATGTCTTGGTAATGAAGGATGCCGAGCATCCGGAGTGGATGTGGGCAACATCCGTATCGGAGCTAGATGGGAGATATCTGTTTTTGAGTGTCGCCAGGGACACTGCCAGGGTGTGTATTTTTCTACCCCTGTGTCCCTTGACTCACACCGACACGCGTGTGCAGAAAAATCTGCTGTGGGTAGCAGATCTTCAAGTGAATGAAATCGGTCAAAACATCAAGTGGGAGAAACTCATAGACGACTTTGAAGCCGAATATGATGTGTAAGTCGATCTTCATCGGCCTGCGATGTTGCCAACACTTTGCCACAGTATCGCAAACGATGGGACGAAGTTGTACCTTCGCACCAACCAGAATGCCCCGAAATATAAAGTCATCACGATTGATCTTTCTGATCCCAAGCGCACACAAGTAGACCTGATTCCCGAGAAGACGGATGCATCGTTGAACGATGTAACGGCCGTTGGCACAGACAAATTTGCCGTCGTATACAAACGCAATGTCAGTTGGTTTGCTGCCGTCTTGGTTTTTGCATCCCCTGACGCTCAGGTCAGGTCATCGACGAAATATACCTTTATTCTCTGACCGGACAACGACTTGCGCATATAGAACCATCCTTTGTCGGTGCTGCCGAGGTGTTCGGTCGCCGTGCCCTTTCGGACTTCTTTGTTTCCATGACCGGCTTCACTACCCCTGGTATCATTGGACGGTTCGACGTAAACAGTTTCAACGCTACACAAGCTGTCGATTCTGCGTGGAGTATATACCGCACGACGCACGTAAAAGGCCTTCAACCCGAAGATTTCACCGCGGAACAAGTATGGTATGAGTCCAAGGATGGGACCAAGGTTCCCATGTTTATCGTAAGACACAAAAGCACCAAGACCGATGGCACCGCGCCTGCCATTCAGTACGGTGGGTTCTACTTTGGGTTGGATGACGACTGAACGCCGATCGAAGGGGGTACTAGGATACGGCGGGTTTAGCATTTCGATCAACCCGAGCTTCAGCCCTGCGATCCTAACTTTCTTAAAGTCGTATGGCGCTGTCTATGCCTTGCCAAACATCCGAGGAGGTGGTGAATTTGGGGAAGAGTGGCATAACGCGGGAATCAGGGAGCGCAAGGTCAGCGAACGTCTCTCCATCCATCGACCCGTGTTGGCAACTCTTGATGCAGATCAACGTCTTCGATGATTTTATTGCCGCTACGTAAGAGAATCATTGTTCACGTCCATCGAGCGTTTTAACTCTGCCATGTAGCGAGTATTTGGTGAAGAACAAGATCGTCGCCACAGGAAAAGTGGCCATCAATGGAGGTTCCAATGGAGGAAAGTGCACCTACGACTGTCTAAAGATTACGCCTGACCCTCTTCATCAGGCCTGTTGGTCGGTGCTTGCGTCAACATTGCTCCGCAAGGGACATTTGGGGCTGCTGTTGCGGAAGTGGGGGTGATGGATTTACTCAAGGTATGTCGGATCCGTCTCTTGGGTGCGTCTTGGACTAACGCGGATTTCGAGTTCGCCGACTTTACCATTGGTGGGTGATAGCATCCGTTTTTCGATTGATGTAACTTTAACATCGTTTTGGTAGGCAAAGCTTGGACTGCCGACTACGGCAACCCACATGATTCGCACGACTTTGATTTTATACACCCCATTTCGCCACTCCATAATGTCCCTAGTGACAAAACGTTGCCACCCGTGTTGCTGATGACCGCTGATCGTGGGTGTCATACACATGTATCGTTATCATGACTCAATTTGTTCGTCATCTAAAGATGACGACCGTGTTGTTCCGCTCCACTCTTTCAAGCTTGCTGCAACTCTCCAGCACACGTTGCCCCACAATCCACACCCCCTTCTCATACGGATAGACAAGAAGGCTGGACACGGTGCTGGTAAGGCCACCGAAAAACGGTATGCAGACAATCCTACGGTGTGGTTCATCTGATGATTGACGGGTTGTATCAGCATCCAGGATGCCGCGGACAAATGGGGCTTTGTCGCCCAATCTCTTGGGCTGAAATGGCAAAACGGAAGTTGATGGCAATCGCTAGCTCCCCCGTTGTATATTACGAATCGTCATGTCTAACTTTGTGCCGGGAATGGTGGGTTTGGGCGATCGATGGAGTGACGGTTACAAACTCGTTCAAGCGGAAGGTTTTGGAGGAATGTCGGTCTTGAGGACGCGTGTAGCTTTTTGTCTTGGCATTGGAGCTAATCATTCACAGGAATGGGTTGCGATATTCGTGTGGACAGGACAGGATCAGAACGGACCGTTGGAATTTTCTGTGACATAAAACTGGCGCAGAATCATGATTGCATCTTCTCGGAGGTGCCCGCCGGTGGCTTTGTATGGAGGATGCACAGGGTGATCGAGGCTGTGAGATGGTAATGATCAATGATTCTGATCTCTTCCGGTTGCATCGGGGTCCCACCGGTCGTTCACGCCCAGAACGCTCCCACAACCTCCGAACCTGTCGTTCTCGCATCCGTAAAACACCTCACGGATGCCGAGCTGGCGGAGAGCGGATGCACACATGATGCACGGCTCGACGGTGACGTAGAGGGTCGTGTCGGCGAGGGGGTAGCGGGTGGACGCGAGTGCTGGGTTTTCGAGGAGGATGAGGTCGATGGCCTCGAGCTCTGCATGCCTCGAAGCCTAACGATGCGTGTGTCACGGAGCGGCGGGAACAGACCGAATGGGCCGGACGTACGTTCCGGAGCTGATTCGTCCGATTGCGCGCCCTTGCTATGACAGCGCCGCCACGGACGAACACGCACCCGACGGGCACCTCGCCCGCGACGAGTGCCTCCTGAGCCTGCGCAAAGAGTGAGCTGGGGAATGGAACATTGTCGCCACGACGTGGCTCGCCATTGTCATAGCCTCGCGCATCCAAGTGAGGTCGTCGGGATCCGATTCGGACATGGCTGTTGTCGTCTTCGTAAGCGACGCTGTTGCAGTGGCGCCTCCTTAGAACTGGAGGCGGTTTACTTATAAGCTCGGCCATGTGCATGCTCCTTTGCAGCTCCCACACCCCGGGTCCCCCCTCCGCCATCATGAAGTCTGACTACTCCGCAGAGGGCACCATACACGTCTCGAAGCCCTTTCGCTCAAAGTCTGCGAAGAAGCTGCGTGCGCTGATCACCTTCCAGCCGCGCAAGTCTCACTTCGACATGACCAACGAGTCGTCCGGGTCGAACGAGTTCAGAGTAGGCGCCGATCTCTCTCGTGCGTGCTCCGGGACGTCGCTCACGTCGCTCGCCAGGGCTTCTTTACCTTGTTCTGGATGTCCCTCTTCCTCTTTGCGGTGCAGGCCTTCGTGTCCTCCCTCGAAATCAACGGATATGCGCTCTCCTTTGCGTTTGCGACCATGTTCTCGCGCGATGCGTTCGTCCTCGCCCTTTCTGACGCCGTCCTCGTGCTCTCCACGGCCGTCTGCGTCCCGTTCGCACGGGCGGTGAGCAAGGGCCGGATACAGTACTACTGGAGAGGCGTCGTGCTGCAGCACCTCTTCCAGACGCTCGTGTTGGTTGCCACCGTCGCGTGGACACATCATCGGTGAGGCGTTTGTCCCGGTTTCACATTTCCGGGGTCAGTTCACCGAACGGTACTCCTCACACAGCCGATGGCCGTGGGTCCAGTCTGGCTTTTTGACCCTGCATTCGCTCGTGATGATCATGAAGATGCATTCGTACATCTCTGTCAATGGCTATTTCCACGACGTCTTCCAGCGCTCTCGGCGGAGCCTCGCTCACCTTCGCTCCCTCACAGACGTCCCGTCCGTCGGAGGGTGGGACAAGGCAGTTCTGCACGCCCTGAACCATATCGAGTCGGATTCGGAGGAATCGCATTCGGAAGCGCCATCGGACTCACGTGTCGATCCACGTGCTGTGGTCTTTACGAGCTCCCTTCCGGACTCGTTGGCGGTAGATGCGCTCAGACGGAGACTCGTCGACGCTCCAAACGGCGTCGTAGTCGAGCTCGATGCCCCTGCGATCGAGGCTACCACGCCTGGATCCGGCAGTCCCGATGGGCCCTCTATCGATCTGGTGACATCAGCATCCATCCTTGCCCACCATCCGTCCCGAGCTATCGCCTCTGCAGCGCACGAGTTCCTCGAACTTGATGCTGAACTCGTGTCTACCGGCACCGAACGGGTGCGGTACCCGCAGAACCTGACATGGAAGTACTTTTGCCTATACATGCTGATCCCGACTCTGGTCTACGAGTTGGAGTATCCTCGTACCGATCGGTGGGCACGCTCTTGTCGATCTTGCGCGTGTTGTATCTTTACGTGGTTTCCAGCATTCGTCCCGAATATATATTTGAGAAGACCGTTGCATTCATGGGTTCCTTTGCACTCCTTTACACGATCACAGAAAGCTTTATCATACCCCGCACACCTTCCCCAGATCAATCTGTTTTCCGCGCGCTGTTAGACTTGACCCTACCGTTTATGGTTTCGTATCTATTGCTTTTCTACATTATATTCGGTGTGTACTCGTCCGGGCGCCCTATTGTGATTGTGCTGACGAGTTGTTACCAAGAGTGCATATGTAATGTATTCGCGGAGTTGACATGGTGAGTACCATCCTTGTACAGGCACTGTTCTTTTGGCTCATTCAGGTAGTTTTGCGGATCGACAGTTTTACGAAGACTGGGTATGGATTTTTTTTTTCCCGATGGCTGCCGAGCACACAGAAGCTGACTTGCCATAGTGGAACTCGACCTCTTGGGACGAGTTTTCGCGTAAATGGAACAAGCCTGTCCACCAATTTCTTCTCAGACACGTGTATGCATCCACACTCTCTACGTATCCGACATTTTCTCGCACAGGGGCGATGTTTGTCACGTTTTTGCTTAGCGCCGCAGTTCACGAATTGGTGATGGTTATCGTCACCCGGAAGCTCAGGTGGGAGGACCACTTTTGGGGGTAGTTTTCTGATAGGCTAACTGTTTTGATAGATTCTACCTGTTTTGCATGCAACTTTTCCAGATCCCTCTGATACTTTTCTCACGCGTCCCAGTGATCAAGCAGTTCAAACAGAACAGAATGGTAGGCAACGTCACATTCTGGCTCGGCCTCTATGTTGGCTTTCCTTTACTGTGCGTGGCGTACGTCGCTTACTGAGAAGACATCGGGATATACCCGATAAAGTCTACGCACTCTAGATTTACCATCTTGCCTACTACCACAGCATTATTACCACGACCATGACCAGAATAGCTACTCTAGTAGACAGTTAATACAATTGGCACCGAGGATCGTGTTGTACGAGCGTGCTTGGTAACACAAATGTATTGCTTTGAAACGCGTCTCTGTCACGACGATGACTGCGTGTGGTGTTGCGTCGGACCGCTTGCGATGTCATTTCGCGAACCCCAACGAGCTTGCCACGTCAGCAGGATGACTCGAGCAACGAGCGTCCATGTGCCAAGCCGGCGAATGGTGGAGCGTATTCTCCGGGTTACAAATACTGACTGGCCAGGTACGCACAAGCTTCCCTGAGCTCACTTCCGCCATGGCGCAACGGACAATCAGATATGTGTGTACGGAAGCGCGTGCGACCTCGACCCTGTTTTAGCGTCAGCACGCCGCCGTAGCCGCATATGCGAGGGGTGCAGCCGGCAAAAAAGACGAGGTAGCAAGGGGGCGCGGCTTGGTAATTCCCGATCGGATTTCCGATCACCTTATGCTAGCTGCTCGCTTCCCCAGACAGATTCTTGCCTGGGCCGTCATATCGGGTCCCGTTCGAGATCATGGCGTCGGCGCGATTACTTCGGCTAAACGACCTCGCAGATGGACCCGGCGGATATCTACCCCGGGTGCGAGTTTCATGTCCATGGACTTCGGTCACTCTTCGTTGGTCCCGTGACAGCGTCGTACGATGGATGCCTTCTGCTTCGTGCCGCCACAAAGGCGTCGAGCGAGGCGTCTTGGAAGGTGCCACAGGCCTTTCACATCGACGGATGTCCGGCGCAAAGCGCCGTACTAGAGTGCAGAACGCCATCAAAAACTCATCATATGGGAGAAGGTGTTGTAGATATGACTACTTACATAACGGTGCATATCTATTGCCAAGTCGAAGATAATATCGATACAGCGCACATCAACGAGTTGGACTCGTAAAGCAGGATACGTAACGCTGCAGCTGGAGCGGCCCACGATTGCAGGAACGGCGAATGTAGCTGCTGGGGTTGTTGTGTGGGATGGAAGAGGTTTTACTTGTTACCCATGCTCTTTCAAAACATACCTGATACCGGTCGGAAACAGGTACTATAAGGAATAAGGATGGCAGATCTAGAAGGAGATCACGGGCGGCTACTTGCCTTATTTGGACTTTGATGAAACCTGAGTGGTACTCGGGGTCCTCCCATGGAACGACTGCACGATGACCGACTTGAAGGTGAAGTGCAGGTCGTATTAGTCGTGTCTGTTACACTCGGCTGTCGACAAGATCAGAACAGGGCTTGATGGTGGTGGACCTTCGTGCCGTGAAGTCGCGCACGTGCCAATGCAGCCAGTCGTTACGCGTCGCATGTGTTGATTGCATCACCGCCTAATCCCGAACTGCGTCCACTTACGTATCGGGCACGGCTACTACAAAGGCTGCGGTCATGTCTCTCGCCTCCCCTCTTTAGCCATGACCGTCCTGGCGAGCAGCAGGAGCAGCAGCTCAACCACCATCGTCCAAGATGAGAACTCCCCCCTCCTCCCCAGCACGAAGAAACCGCGCACGCCGTTGCCGAAGCTTCAGCTCAGCATCCTCCTCCTGATACAGTTCGCCGAGCCGATATCATCCATGTCCATATACCCCTACATCAATCAACTCGTCGGTGAACTCGATATCACCGGGGGCGACAGGCGCAAAGTGGGATATTACGCGGGTCTGATAGTAGGTCTTCTCCCCATCCGGCGATGCTTGCTCACCAATGTCTCTCGCCACGCAGGAATCTCTCTTCTTTGTCACCCAGTCCATGGCTGTGATGCATTGGAGTCGTTTGTCAGATAGAATTGGTCGGAAACCGGTCATCCTAGTCGGTCTCGCTGGCCTGTGTGCCTCGATGACCTGCTTTGGTCTCTCCACAACGTTTTGGCAGCTCGTGGTCAGGTCGGTCAAAGTGATCCATCCCCGTTGTGGGCACTGACCTTGCTCAGCCGTTGCATATGTGGTTTACTGAACGGCAACGTCGGTGCAGTGAAGAGCATGATCGGCGAACTGACGGACTCTACAAACATAGCCCGCGCGTTCGCCCTCATGCCCATTGGGTGGTGTCTGGGATCGACTTTGGGGTGAATCCCAATTTGCTCCCATTCGTTCTTTTCTGCGTCTGACCGTCGTGTACAAAGGCCACTCATGGGTGGTGCTCTCGCTCGGCCAGCGGACCAGTTTCCCGATTATTTTTCTAGTCTGTTTTGGCAAAAGTACCCTTACTTTCTTCCTTCCGCCTTTGCCTCTTCCGTTGTGGCAGTAACGACCGTCCTGTTGTTCTTCTTTCTAGAAGAGGTACACTAAAGCCGTCCAACCCCCCATTATCATCGCTAACCTTGACATAGACGTTAGCTGCCAAACGGAAACCCAGACGTGCCTCCGCAGCGAGCGATACTGTCGACTCGATTATAGAAGATTCCATATCCAAGCCCCCGCCACAGATACCGCTACGACAGCTGTTCGTACCGTCTATCATATACCCCGTCGCATGTTACGCGGCCCTGGGATACCTCGACATCTGTGTCAAGTCCCTCTTACCTCTATTCTTTTCCACCCCCACCCGGTACGGCGGCCTAGGTCTATCCCCATCCAGCATCGGCATCTGGCTCGGCTTGCTCGGTTTCTCCGATGGCATCTTCCAGCTCCTCTTCCTTGCCCGACTCGTCGAATGGATGGGCCCCAAACGCCTCTTTTGCCGATCGACGCTCTGCTACCTCCCGCTCATGCTCCTCTTCCCGCTCATGACCTGGATCGTCCAGATCCGCGGCGTCGTCGACGGGTGGATATACGCCTGTCTCTTTGCGCAGCTCGTGCTGCTCGTGTTTTGGGACGTCGCTTTCGGTACGTCCCTCTCTCGCTTTTTTTTTTGCCCGCCGAATGCCCACCTGGTGACGGGGGTTAGCGTGCGTGTTCATGTTCATCACCGCGGCCGCGCCGTCCAAGAACACCTTGGGATCGATCAACGGCATGGGTCAGACCTCGGTCGCGATCGCGAGGGCCGTCGGGCCCGCGATGGCGACCTCCATGTACGCGTTCTCGAAGCAGCATCAGATCTTGGGTGGCCATGCCGTATTCGCTTGGCTCATGCTTGTCGCGATCGTCTTTGTCCGCGTTATCCGCTCGGCGCTTCCCGACGACTGTCGGGCAAGAGATGAATAGTCGCAAAGTTGGCTGCTGTTGGCGCCCTTTTTTTTTTTTTGGGATGCGTTTACCCCCTTGCCAATCACTTTTCCAATTTCTTGTGGGGACATGGGCAAGCAGTGGTAGTCAGGTTGTAAGTAAATACGTACATCAATATTGCATGGGGGGGAAACGAAACGCTATGACGAATGGTCCCAATTCCTAAATATGCATAACGTGCAAGACTGCCACAAGAGTGTACGGTATCCATCGATGCGAAAAGTAAGGGCTGAAGGACAACGTTCGCTCGTTCCTGGAAAAAGACACGGAGTTACCGAACGGGGTGCCCGTTCATGATCTTGTCGATCGTTTTCGTCCGTAATGCGGTCTCTGCAAAGAGCGCCTTGACCAACTTGACCAACTCGTCGATCTCAAAGTCCACCAGAGCCCCTTCCTCGAAGAGATATGTCAAATCCGCCATGGACGCTTCCTGAGGTAAAAAGTCACTTCCGGCCGCGATCCAAAAAAAGCGGCGCTATGCATACCAAAAGCTCCGACAGGTAGGAAAACTTCAGCCAGGATGGAACATACGACACAACCAAAGATGACTGGATAGGTAAAACAGATCTGAGTCAAGGTTTGTAACATACATCATCAAGGACGCACCTGATTCGTGTCTTCCACGAACAAACCTTCGAGTGCGGTCAAAATGCGACAGAGCTCGCTCAGCTTGTGTGATTCCACCTCGGTTATGTCCGATATCGTCAAGATACTATCGAGGATGCGTGACAAAATACCGTCGACGACCAAGCCCACTGCGGTGTAGTATTTGCTTTTCGGTAGAACGCCCTGGATAGGCAACTGAACGACTGCAAGAGCGACTCAGGAAACGGACTCACCTTCCACGTGTGTGCGATGCTTCGCACGTCCCTAAGCACACGTGTGATCACCATCTCACACTCGTCGTAGCGTTCTTGGTTTGAGGTGTCCGTGAAACCATGGGCATTTGCTAAAATGTCTTCAAGAGTGGCAACCTGCTTGTCCTGGCGTCGAGTCAAATCGATAAGAATGCACCCCCACGACGGCTAGACTCACGATGCCCTGATAGAACCAGCTATCTGCCAAGATTTTGAGATTGTCTCTGCATTCATCCAGCTTTTCGCCGACGCCGAACAGCCCAGGTTCGTGTTTCAACATGCGAACGATCTCTTCGGAAAGATAATAACAATCGTTGGAAAATTGCATACGGCCAGCCGGTTGTGACAACCTTGAGGCAGCCACGATAGGATGTAATGCACGATACAAGTCAAGAACTAAAGCACCAGATTGCATGATCAACGTGCCAGGCATCGAGGCTGAGGGGGAAACCTTGGGGAATACGCCTGACGATGCAAGTGCTTTGCCCTCGTGCAGGGTGTCTTCGACGACTTGGACAATACGTCGAATGAGCACAGATACAGAATATGGTTCCTTGTTAACTATCGGGGCCGCCAATGGCGGACGATAGCCATTAGCATTGGCCGTTTGGCCATTTGTTGGTGGGTGCCCATTGGACAGCGCGGGTTGTCGGCTGCTCGAATACGATGCTTGCCGAGGAGGATCCGGTAAAGCCACCTCATTGGCGTCCGCCCATGGATCGTCATCCCAGGTATCTTCGGTCGCTTCCTCTGACCTAACGGAACCTTCTGCGCCCATTTCCGGTTGTTCTTCGGTAAATTCATCGTTCCAGCCCCACGCTTCGTTCGGATCTGGCTCTGGTTCTTCCGGTAAGTTGCGTCTTGAAACCGGTGGGCCTTCTGGTTCCTCAATATCATTGTCGAAGCCCCAAGCGTCCCCCGTATCAATGCTATCTGTTGTTAGACTGTGGCCGTCATCCCCCTTATCCCCCGTGGCGGCCGCGGGCTCAATACCAGGTTGCGCAAGGTTGACGATCGTGACAATCTCGGCGTGAAACGTATCCTTGGGACGGGACGTGCTAGCCAGGATGGTGAGCCGAATGCCATCGAGTATGTGTTCCCGCCGTCCTCGTTCATAGTGCCCGCAAACATTGTCAACCCATTTCCTAATCTCCCTCTCAACAGTGTCCCCTTTGAGCAGCCCCACGACATATTTCGCCTCAAAATCAACGCACTGTCTTGTCAAGTCCAAAAACGCGGGGAGGGCATCCAGTTTCGACGGCAGGGACGGAATGAGCAAGCGAGTCAAGATCGATTTCGTCAAAGGTTTGACGAAACCTTTCTCGAAAACCTCGCGTTGTGACTGGGGTATGCAGGGAAATAAGTTGTCGCTGATAAATTCCAAAATACAAGACAAATTGTCAAGCGGTCTTGCGTCATGGTTGGTAGACGAGGAGAGGCGTTGCAATCTGTGGACGAATGACCCAAACTGATCCGGCTCTTGAGAAGACGATAGTAAGGTAGGATGCTCGAGGGTGTCATCAATATAGTGCGCGAAAATGTCACGTCGCAAACCTGTCATATGTTCGGACAAGGATGATGTGGAGAGCGAAGACAGCACGGCAGACAGTGGGATGGGTTCCCCCGAATTCGGAACTAGACAAGGCGAGTGAATATTAGACTACCGACCGCCGAACAAGGCCAAAGACCAACCGAGGACAAAGGGTTGAATAACAAAGTCTGTGGCAGAGATTGTCACACTTTGTGTGTACGCATTATTCAATAGTTCTTCGGTCCGGTTCGTGAGCACGCGTAACTTGGACTGCAATGGATATTTAGAACAATGGGTGTGACCGACCACGAAGTCGCGTACCCGAATATCCGATGTAACGGTTGCCTCTGCCAAGGGTCGGGGTGTCGTGTCGAGCAGCTGGGCCAACCGAGCGCTCGCAGGAACCGCCACCGGAAGGTCGCCCGATTCCACCAAGCGTTGCACCTCTTCGAGCTGAGTCCTGCATTGCGAGAGATGTGACAGTGACGCGTACAGCACGTCCGCATTCAGGGATTCCTGAACAAGAGTTTGGTGCCTTCTGAGGGCTGCCAAGAGTGTTGGAATGAGACCGTTCTGAACGATTTAGTGACCACCAGTCCTGCGAGAAAGAATGCCAGATCGTACTTCTGGGTTCGAGACTGTGCGGTCGAGCGCATCCACGTCACATGCCAGACTCTGCAGCCGCTGTTGAGCCGACCTTGCTGAGGCCAACTGAGCTTCAAACACAGGGAGGTTGGTATGTATACGGTCGTGAATGCGTTTCTGTTCGTCCGGTCAACACAAGCCGACTCTACTCGCGAGAACGACGCACTTTGGTCTGACGTATAGACTCGTCCAGTTCCGCTCGCCATGAGGATGCAACGGCGGAATCTAGTGACTGAAATGTCACCGAATCGAGCTTGGACAGTATCTGTGAGGACACGTCGACTTGTCGTGGAAGGTGCGACGGGATGGGGAACGCCATGACTGTCTTTCTAAGACGTCGATGCACAATTAACGTACTAACTACTCTACGTCACGTGATTCTGACTAGGGGCTAAAGGGCAAGTCGATCCCGGTAAGCGCATCATGATTATTACAAGGACAATATCTATGCTAATGAAAAAGGTATGGAAACGAACGACAAACGCAGAGCATCCCCTCAAGTAAACCGCTTGAATGTGAACCTGCAAAACGACATTAGGCAAGGACGGAAGACTCTCCGGTGCGACACACCCAAGGAATGCAAGGTCTTTGTCGGAACCAACTTGTTCGACCACTTCGAGCTGATCGGGTAGGTTTCCGAGCTCGTCCGTAGGGAAGTAAGTCGTATCCGTGATGGAAGACAGTGCAGGAACAAAGGGTGGTGCAATGTAGCGTAGGTTCTCCCAGTCGCAACCATAAAAGAAATGATGGTTTTTGATCTCGTTGACCCCAAGCCGTTGTTTGGCCCAGTTCATCATGCTTAGTGACCAAGTCTCAGCTTTGGGTCATGAATATACTCGCGAATAACCTACCTTCGGATCAAGTGCTCGGCTTCTTTGCTAAGATGCACCTCGTCAGGGAAGTACAGGTAATTAGGCCATTCAATGATCTTCTTGTATGTGTCGCTCGGGTTTTCTGAACAGAACGGTGCGTAGCCAACCAGACACTCGAACATGATTGCGCCCAGAGACCACCAGTCACATTCTTTACCATAACCATTTAACATGAACACTTCGGGTGCAATATAGTCGGGTGTACCTAATACCAAGTTGAGACAAAATTGCGAAATACACAAGGAGTCCACTCACCAACAGTAGAATATGCCTAGAAGGCAAGAGTGTTAGCAGACACACGCAGTTATTGCGCGAGCCAGACTCACTAGTTTCCGACGGTTGGCTTTCCAGGTGGCTATTTGCTCTCGACTCATCGTAAGATGAATCGCATTTACCTGGACACTGTTACGCGCAGAATCCCGTTGTTTTTCTTGGTCGATTAAGCGTTTGTAGTAATCCCCGTCAGTGGTCTTGTGAAGACCAGTGGAGAGGCCGAAATCGGACAACTTTAGGTGACCGTTTTTGTCAATGAGAATGTTATCGGGTTTGATATCACTGATACGATGCAATCAGCCATCATGCCACGCTGCGGCGGAGGTGGGTACACACCGATGGATGTAACCGAGATCGTGCACTGCCTCTATGGCGAGGATACATTCTGCCATGTAAAATCGTGTGACATCTTCTGAGAATACGTCGTACTTCATGAGCATCGTCATAAGATCGCCTCCAGGAAGGAACTCCATGATGAGGTAAAGGTATAGCGGATCTTGGAAAGAATAGAACAGCTGGACAACCCATGGCGACGTCGATTCAGCCAGCAAATCACGCTCGGCACGGACATGGGCAAGCTTAAGTTGCGAATGAGATCATCGCACCGGGATGCAAGGGATCATCCGACCGACCTGATCTCGTTTCAACATCTCTGCCTTCTGGAGCGTCTTCATCGCATACACCTTGCCAGTATCCATTTTTTGGACAAGCCGCACCTACGGCGGGGAATGACGCAGAGCGCAAGAGCATGACACATGTCGATCTCACCTCTCCAAAGGCACCCTTCCCAATGACCTTGACCGTGCGGAAGTCCGACAAGCGTATCTTGGTTCTCCGGAGCCTGAGATGCTGTGACTCGAGCTTACGATACTTGCGTATCTCGCGTTCCTTGGCGTCGTTGGGGATTACGCCCTGATTGATCTTTTGCTCCAGCTCGACGCGACTGTGTGGTGCATAGGCAGTGGGTCGAAAAGGGTCGGACAATTACGTACCGGCCGTTGCGCTCGATGGCGACGTCGACGGCGAGTTTGTAGTATGACTCGAGCTTGAGCTTGGCGGCGGTCGCGCGGGAGACGGCGTCAGGGGAGAAGCCCTCGGAGCTTCGCTCAAAGTAGACGTAGTCCTCTCCGTGCGCCCTGCTTGCGGTGCCTGGTGCAGGGGAAGCTGAACGATCCTGCACGGACGCTGCGGGTGGATTGAGGACGCTCGGGCTGGCAGACTCCGTGGACGGACGCTGGCTCATGACGACGGTAAAGGAAGACGAAGAAAAAAAACGCGGGGGTGTGGCCAAGAAAGACTCAATAATAAAACGGAACTCGACTAATGGAACGTAAGAAAGACCCTTTGGCACGCGTCGTGTTATGCAATAATCCATCTTGACCAGAAACGGCCTAGACTAGCTACGTTACCCTCACGAGCCCCGAAATATCATATTGGCCACGACGTTGTTTAGTTCCAAAGCCGTTGCCAAACAACCCCTCTCTCATGTCAAACCTCACGTTCGACACCCTCGCCGACGATGGCAACTACCTGGGCTCGGAGAGAGCCAGGATGGAGAACAAGGTCATACTGGACGAGCTGGACCGCAAGAAAAAGGCGCGCAGCATGGCCGTGCCGACAGACGACAACCGCGTCAAGGCAAGACTGCGCGAGATTGGCGAGCCCATTACGCTCTTTGGCGAACGCGTGCGTGCATCGACCTTCTCCCTTTCTGACGCGCCCGACGCTCGAAACAGGCAGCTGACCGGCGCGATCGTCTGATATACGTCCTGTCGCAAATCAATGCCGCGCGGGGAGAGGAAATCCAGATGGAGGAGGAAGAAGGCTCTGAAAGTGAAGAAGAGGTCCGTCCACCCGCTTTTCGACAGATCCATCTTCGACTGTCCCTAGGAGGAGTTCTACACCGAGGGCTCCCTCGAGCTGCTCCAAGCCAGAAGGCGTTTGGCCGAGTTTTCCCTGCCCAGGTTGGATTTTACCTACCAATAGGTCCCCAGTAAGGTGCTTACTACATCCTACCCGCTTTCTCACTGCAGAGCTCAAAGCCGAGTCGCCCAACAGCGCATACATGCCAGGCTGCCCCTCACACGCATCATCGACCTGCGCAAGAAAATATTCAGTGATGTCAAGGTAATCGACAGCACCTAGTGGTCCGCAACGCTGACGTTTCTGTAGCGCTTCAGCAACCTTGGTTCGCAGATTGGCGACGATCGACCAATCTCACAGGTCCGCTTCGCACCCAATAGCAAGATTCTCGCCACTGGCAGCTGGTCGGGCGCCGTCAAACTATGGAACGTCCCTGCCTGCACCTCCATACGAACGCTGCGTGGTAAGCAAATCGCGGATCGGCAGCGCGTGCTACGTAACAATACAATCGTCCGTTTCCACAGGTCATTCGGACCGTGTAGGAGGCGTTGCATGGCACCCACAAGCTACGCTCACCCAGGGCGAAGGCCTTGTCAATCTCGTCTCCGGAGCGAGCGATATGAGCGTCAATCTCTGGTCCCTAAATAGGTACGCCTCGTCTGGCATCGCTCAAATCACCCCACTCAGTATGCACACATCAGCGATGCCCCACTCGCGACCATGAAAGGACATGCAGACCGGATCTGTCGGGTTGCCTTCCACCCCTCGGGTGACTACGTCGCGTCAGCATCCTTTGATACGTCCTGGCGACTGTGGGACGTGACAACGGCAAAAGAGTTACTCCTGCAAGAAGGGCACTCAAAAGAGGTGTACTCGGTCGAATTCCAAGACGACGGTGCGCTCGTCGCATCCGGGTTCGATTTCTTCCCTACGCACAGCACAATTACGAATGCTGACCCTGTTCCTTAGCGGCCTGGACGCCATCGGGCGCGTGTGGGACCTGCGGACGGGCCGGACCGCCATGGTCCTCGACGGTCATGTGGAGGCCATTCTCGGTATCGCATTTTCCCCCAACGGGTGCGTGTTTTCCCATGGCACAAATCAATTCTATATAAATATCTGACGTAACATCGTTGCAGTTACCAAATTGCGACTGGCTCCAGTGACGATACGGTCCGGATATGGGACATGCGTTCCCTAAAAGCGCTCTACACGATCCCTGCCCATTCCTCCAACGTCGCCGATGTTCGCTTCTTTCGGAGCGACACGCTGCCCCCGAGCGTCCCCGTCAACGGGGACGTCAGCATGGACGGCATTGAAGAAGAAGCCAACGACGACGACAAGGACGGGAACGGTGATGATGGACAAGAGTGGGGGTACCGGTCCGGGCTCTACTTTGCAAGCGCAGGATACGACGGTTTCGTCAAGCTGTGGAGTGCGGACGATTGGCAGCTGCTCCGCACCCTTACGACAGACTCAGGAAAGGTTATGTCGGTTGATCTTACTTTGGACGGTCGGCTACTCGCTTCTGGAACCTACAACCGCAACTTCCAGTTGTTCGCTCCAGAGGAGATTGCAGCGTAGCTTTGCTCGATAAATAATTACCGTAAACTGACAACCATCGTGCATGATACAAAGGCAAACTGTAAAAAAAAATAGAATAGAAAACGGCAGGTACGCCAAAAGCGTTCCCCATCTGTATACAAAAATTTAGATTACACCATCCCTGACCTGCGAGATTGAGTCAGTTCAAGAAGGGGATTCAGGGGAGGCGGGTCATAAAGGGACCGAGGGGCACACCTTTTGCATAAACCCAGACACCCGAACAATGTCGACCACTTGCGACTCGCTCTCCATCGCAATCAACAGGTTTTCCAGCATCTGCACAAGGGTAAACAAGATGCACAAACTCAAGATTTACTACCACCAAGTCACTCACGTCCTCCACCCTGTCGATGGGGATGCCCGTGCAGAGGGAGACGATCTTCTTGCACTGGTACTCCTTTTCTGCACTCGCTCCCTGCAACGACTTGAGTCTGGCGTCCATCAGCTCCTCTATTCTCATGTGCCACGCGTTCAATCGTCGCAACCGCACCAGACTCGCGAGAGAGTCAGTCGTTGGTATGGGAGGCTCAGTCTCGACACTAAAAGAAATATCCATCGAACCTGCGACTCCGATCATCGTGGAGCTTGGTCCCCGCCATTGGAATGCAGGTCCGGCTGTTTCCCGTCCATCCCTTCCAGAAAGGTCCGTCCTGCCTGTCCAATCGAAAGCGTCTTCTTCTGCCATTGCCTTTTCAAGGTTTCGTATTCGCTGATGCACCTGGTCAAGTTCTGCACATCGGCTTTGCCATAGTTGTATCTGTTTCCGTTGCTCCGAGAGTTCTCGGGTGGCAGCGCGAAGATGGGCTTGTGTCAAATCGAGCGAGTCTTGTTTCGTTTTAATCTCTGCGGAAAATTCGGTGCTGAGGTTTTGAATCATGGCCGTCATGTCTAACAGCAGATGAGCACTACTTCTAACCGTGAAGGTGTGTGAAGATTTACCTGCAATAATATCTTGACTCTTTTGTACGGGAGCCGAAGGGCCCGTTCGCAATGATGCCAGCAAGTCCTCTGCCCGTGGACCACTGCTTAGCTCCTGAAAAAACGAGCTGAGCAGGGAGCGTAACGATACGCTACGGTGCCTACCTCGACCTCCACACCAAAATCGCCGGGGCGAAGACCCAGTTTGTTTGGCAATATTCGATTTGCGCCGACATCCAATAAAGTTCTGACCAAGCTTCGATTTCCGATGCGGGCGGCGATATTCAGGGCGGTATCACCATGTTCATCCTGAAGATCAACGATAGACCTAAAATCCCCGCTCTGGTTCTGCGCTATCCAAATGAATATCTGATCGAGGTAATACCGAGCACAAGCAGCACGGCCTTGAATGCCAGCAAGATACATGATGTGATGGAGGACAGATTTTCTGGAGGTGTCAAGGGTGCGTATAGAGAGGTGTAATGCATGAACAATGAGATTGAATGATTGCTGATCAGAATTGTGGGTATCGATGGAGGCACGGATGAGGGGAGTCTCTCCGGCGAAATTACCGCGATGTACGTCGGCACCTGCAGCGATGAGGTGCTCTAGGGTGGACTGGCGGCCAAGAGATGCGGCGAGGTGAAGGGCAGAGTGACCCTTGTCATCGAGGATCGCGTCTACGTCGAGGGGAAGAGACGGGTCCGAGGCTAGCTCGCGAAGAAGGACAAAGACGGGGTTGGGATCATCTTGGCGGCAGATGGCGGCTACGATTTGGGCACGACGGGCATCTCTGAGTATAGAGGGGTCGCGTGGAAAGGGCGGTTTCGTGGAGAAGCGAAGAGGGTGAGAGTCTGTCTCTGTGCCATTGATAGAGTTGCCATTTGTGGAAGGGGGATGGGGAGAACGGGCGGGGCAGGGTGAGGGCGCGTCGGTGAGAGAAGTAGTGCGGTGTGATTGGGAAGACTGAGGCGGTTCAGGGTGCGGGGAAGGCTCTTTGCGAGGTCGCTTGGTCGGAGAGGGACCGTCTTCTTGCAGTGGTGACGGGCGGGCATCGAGTGGCGCGTCAGGGGGCGGATGGGAAGGGTGGGAATGCGGATGGGGCTGGACGGCGGGAACGACTTCAGAGTCAGACCTGGCCCTCTTGAGGGAACGGATTGGGGGTGGGGTTGGGGAAGGTGCGCCTGGTGAGATGATGGACTGATAGGTGGAGGGGAGGATGGCAGACCTGGAAGGGGCGAGGGCGGAGGTGGACGGGGTGAAGAGGCCTTGTGCGCGGCCCTGGTTGAGGAGACGGAGGGCGGAGCCGGGCATCATGGAAGCGGGGGGTAGAACGGACTGGGGGTACGCTGGGGCGGAGAAGGAAGAGGCGGCGGAGATGGGGCGTGGGGAAGGGGCGGTATTCGCTGGGGAAAGGGAAGGGATAGAGGACGAGGAGGGCGTAAAGTCGAAGAGGGGCGCGAGGAGAGAGGCGACGCCATACTGGACGGCAATGTCGCGACCGCGATCGAGGGGAATCCTAAGAAACGGATGAGAAAGGGGCGGCGGTATGGAGGGATGCGGGGCGGGGCAACGGACCAGGTGCCTTGGTATTTACCGTATCCGCCCTGCACGATTTCGTGTTTTCCGGGGAGAATTTCCTTCTCGAGTATCTTTGTGCGCCTGCCCTTTTCTATGCCGGCGACCTTGAGGATCTGGGTGGCGTTGACGAACGAGTCAACGCGTCTGCGCATGACCGCGATGCCGCGAACCATGCACTCGTAGACCTGGCGCAGTGAGCTGGGCGCGACACTGGGAAGGAGAGGGGGACAGACAGACCTGCACGGACGAGTAGACGGCATTGTATATCTTGACTGGCGGCGGCTGGACGGCGTGATGCATCGGAGACGACGAGCGGACGCGACTACTCGGACGGACGCGCGCTGTGGAGGCCCCGTGAGAAACTCGGCACGCATACATCCACCTCTGCGCTACACCGCGATGGAACGGGAGCCTCTGCTGGGCGTCAATCATGTGCCCGTATGGCCCATCATACACGCCATCAGGACGGTCCGTGTCTTTCTTCCCTTCCCTCCCCCTCTCCTCCTCACCCTGCACAGGACATCATCGTACGTGCCCCGCACCGTCCTCGCGCACTTGCCACTCACCACATCGCGACCGTCTGTAGCGGTGCATCGGTCCGTGTCTCTTTTTTTTTCTGCTCTTTTCCGCGCGACTTACCCTTGCACAGACACGCCGCTCACTTTGGAGGCGGTTTGTTATTTCCCCGCCTTCTTGCCCCGCATCCTTCTGATCCTTCTCCAGCTCACTGCGCCCGACATTACGTACAGGGTGATTCGCCCCCTCGAAGACAAGTACAACACCATTCAACGCGCAGGGAACAAGTCCATCGTGTTCGCCCTTCTGCTCAACAGGGTCTACTTTATCCGCAACCAGAACGACCTTACACATGGCCCTCTCTTTGCGACCCGCGCTACACTCTGCGAAATCCTTGCCACTCGGATCTTGCGTGACAACGGCAACAGCATCCTCGATCTCGTGTGCTCACTCACCACCTCCTGGCCCGTCTGGTCCGGCGCCGATCCCCACATCCTCCAACTCGCCAGAAATCTCCGTGACGACGATCTCGAGGACAACGTCGGAAACGCCATCGAATTGGCGATCATCTCCAAGGCCCGTCGCTTCCTCAAATCCTCTCCCTGCCAACGTGTCATACACGCGATCTGGATGTATGCGCTTCTTCTTCCATCATCTCTCTCCTTCTCATGGTCCTACTAGCGGAAAGTGTGTCTATCAGGCAGAGAGCAGCCATTCCATCCTCTCAGACGTACGCCACTCCCCACCATCTCCTTTTTCTCGTACAGACACCCTTGCAGCGTTACAAACGCACTCCGATTCACTTTTACGACCCACACAAGGCCCCGCTGCTCGATCACTACCGGTCCGTCTTTTCCGTTTGCCTCATTATCTATCCTGATTCTTTCCCAGCCTCAAGGTCCCCGCTATTCGCTCCGTTTTGGAGTACATAAAGTATATGCTGTTTCACCTCTTCACCCATTTCACTAACCCTTCAAGTTTTCTCGTTCTCTTCATCTTGTTTGTCATTACCATCGAGATGAATGAGCGTCACAGGATAAATATCCCGGAGGCTGCATTTATGGTGTATTCTCTCGGATTCACTCTCGAAAAACTTGCAGCAATGCAAGAACACGGCATCAAGGGTATACCTACTCTCCTTTTCCCTTCCTAGCCTGCTCACCTCCCATAGTATACTTCAAGGGTACTTGGGTGAGCCATTTGGCATCAACTCGAGATCAAAAAGACGTCTGACTGCAGCATCTCACTCTAGAACGGTTTCGATGTAGCATTTGGTTTCATATCCCATTTTTCCTTTTGACATGCCCATCTCATCTTTTCCACCCAGTGACCACATACTTTATCTACGCAATCTTTAGGATATACGGCATCGTCTATCACCGTATTTGTTTTTCTTGCTTTGTTCCTGTTCGCCACTGATGTTTAGCAGAAAAATGGGCTAGAGACATTGGCATAGACTCTCTTGCTGTCATCGCCTGCTTATTATTCCCAAGGTCAGATATCCGGCTTCCTCGTCTGTTGCCCTCTCACCGTCCGCAGACTTGCCTTTGTTACACTCAAAGATAACCTCATGGTTCTTTCACTCCGCGCTATGATGATGCAATTTGTTGCTCTGATGCTCATCGCAGCCTTTTGTTTCTGTGGCTTCCTTTATGCACTGTGGACGTGAGTTACTTATCCCGCTTTCCGAGTTTGCCTAACTAGTGGCCAGTCTGAGTCGCAAAGGTGCAAAGTACGCTTTGTGATACTTTTCTTGGTCAAGTGATTGATGTAGCACCTCTAGCTACCCCCTGAGGCATGTCATGCCTTTGCCTCCGTCCCGCATACTAAGGATTTCCCACACAGTTCTATAGCATGGTGGATGCTTGATCTCTGGTTTGGACTTGATGCGAGTGGGTTCGATAGAGCAGGTTAGTCTTTCGCACAAATCTTCTTCAAGCCATTCAGTCCTCCAGACAAATTTGATCCCATCTTTGGCCCTATTCTCATGATCACGTATGCATGTCTAAGCAATACATTATTATTAACCGGTGTGTGGGCATTCTACTTCAAAAATTTCAATGCGCTCCATAAAACTATCCAGTACTTGTTTCTGTGCGTGCACCCGACTGTAAAGTTGGTGATACGTTGGACTC
Source organism: Heimioporus aff. retisporus (assembly GCA_038094615.1). NCBI lineage: Eukaryota > Fungi > Basidiomycota > Agaricomycetes > Boletales > Boletaceae > Heimioporus > Heimioporus aff. retisporus. The sequence continues at coordinate 36,021 of JBBPUI010000008.1, read as the reverse complement.
ATTTGTGAGTAGATCTTATCAAATACGTTTGCAAGAATCAGTGAAGATGCTGCAGCCGAGGTTAGCTTCGAGTCCCCACTTTTCACATTTCATGCTCATCTTGCTCAGGCAATGTTCAGGAAAGCGGTTTCTACGATCGAAGGGTATACCGCATCATGTTTGCTGTCTGTGCTGCTGACACCCAACACTTTTAGGGTTAAAGCCGACTCGCTGTTTTCCTATCAACCGCCCGTAAACCTTGTTGCCGTCTGCATTCTTCTTCCTGCTAGTTATATTCTGAGTCCCAGATGGTTCCACAAGGTAGGTGATAGGTTGTTAATTAGCATATGTCGACTGATTGTTTGCAGGTGAACGTGTTTCTGATCAGGTCACTGTCTTTCGACATTTTGCACCACAGTTTACTTACCCGTTTCAGAGTTACGAACTTCCCCATTCTCCTTCTTGTGGCATGGTATGAACGTGGGTCAGCAGCAAGAGCGTCCGGATTCGCCCGCTCATTAAAATACAGGTCAAGCAAAGAAAACAGCATCACTCGGCTTTCACGAAACGATCTCGTCTTTGTTTGAAAGCATTGTCGACTCTTTACCTCGCCCACTCAAGCGGATGTGTGAGTGGTTTGGCTATTCTTTATACTAGCTCGGATGGTAAAGGTCCCTCCCTAGCGTTATTCGAAGGTCTAGTAGGGTGGGATGCCGATATCGACATAGTCCGTTCTGAATTTTGGGGATCTACCAAGAAGATACTCACGCATCGCCAGATATTTGACATTGAACGTGAAATGGAAGGAACGTCAGGCGCCGAAGACGACCCAGACATCAACCCTGTTGGACCTCCGTATAACAATGGTCTCCAGCGCCGGGTATCTCGCAAGTCGAGTCGCCCATCCGTGCGTTCCCCTCCGGCGCGTCCGCATCCTCCAAAGGAAAATGATCCTGACCAGCATCAACCCACCCCACCGCGTCCCCCTTCCCCACACATGCACGCTAGTCATAACCGTGAAATTTCCCTGCCTCTTCCGCTTCGCAGACGATTAACGCCTTCAATCCATAAACCCGACGTTGCTCACAGTCCACTGGCCCTATTTTATCAGCCCCTCATCTTCGACCAAGAAGAAACAACCCCAGACAATGCGAGTGGTGGGTCGGCAATTTTACCGTATCCACAGCTTGGTCATGGTCAAGGTACACGTCGCCGATTGAGCTCGATGCAATCCATGTATAAGCGTCCGAGCGAGACTTCGCTGCGCGGGACGAAGCTGGTTGGTTCGGGAAGACCGACGGTCCCGCCACTCGATACGCGCACGGAAACGCTGAGCGGCCAGTCGTTTGCACCAGAGCATGGGGAGGAGCGGAGTATTCCGACTGCAGAGCAGGTGGAAGAGACTGCGGAGGAAAATGGCGGGATTCCTGACTGTATAAAGCGCATGGAAAGGATTGAAGGACGGCAGGAGCGCATCGAGGAGCTCCTTCTGAAGCTTCATGCTCAGTTACAACATCGACAGTTGTGAACTTGGAGGGTTACCGTCTGAGAGATTGTATCTAGCGGATGGAAGTGGCTCAAGGATGGAGTACGTCGAGGAACTACTTTGGGATGGAGATTTCTGTCTAAATATGACCATCACAGTCTAATTATATACATTTGTCGATGTGGAGATTGAACGTACTGAACGGTGTCATTGTGATCTTGAGGCACATCCTGCAGGTGTGGTCTCGCCGATGATCAATTCAGTCAAAAGCTCTATTTCGATGTCCGCACTGCTATGGCATGGAAAGGCCATATCGTGTGTATCATGAGGCAACCCGACGATAGAAGAACAAACAAAGTTGGCTTGGGATGATCTAGATTCCGAACGAAAAAAAGAAAAGTGGCCTTGAGGCAGTGCTTTGCAATGCGCTCGCAAGACGAAGTTGCTGGAGGCTCGGATATACTAGGTGCAATGAGAGATCTTGCCGTCTCCAGCCCCATTAGCAGATAGAATCTTCTCAGCGATGTGAGAGCATCCCGAAGGACTCAAACCCAGATGTCATGCCAAGGAGGCCCAAGAGTTGCCAGCATCAGTGGCCGATGCGGGCGGCATCCACGCTCGGATACTTGACCCCTGTCATCTAACTTGGTGGCTGACTATCTCGGGACTGACCTTGTACTTCCCAAAGAGTTCCGGGAGGGTGGCTAAGGCCGAGGGGACTAGGCTTTTTTGCACTGAAGTAGGCCTCGGCACCTACGTCACGTACTAAAGTGCCGGAGCGGCGGTTTTGGAGTAAAGTGAAGCCAATAGCAGAATAACTCGGGCTAAGTTAGCTAATGAGGGGGGATATGGAATTGTGGTGGATATAGCTACGGATCAGGTGGCAATTACGGACACTGGCCAGCGCTTGGCAGTACGATACAGTGATTGATTTATGCTTTTTAGCAGCAGGCGTCTTTGATTGCTAATCATGGGCTGCACTCTCTGATTACGTATGTGCGCGCCATGACTCGGCCAAATGTATCTTGCCTTGGACTTACCGTAGGTCCGACATCATCCTGCTCATTTTCAGAGACGGCGTGGACACCTGAAGATAAAGCATTGTGTGCCAGTAATGAAATACAGAGTAATTTAACAGTCCACGGCCAACACCATTAATCGCGCGGGAGAAGAGTGGGCGGAGAGAAATGAAGAGAATAGAATAGAACGGAACAATCAGCCCCACCGTCGAGTTGGCGACGGGCCGCCATCCCAGCGCCCTTGCTCGTCTGCCGCAGGCGCAGTGCCACCCCGCTGTCGTGTCCATCCTGCGTCCACCGGCCGACCTACAAAGTCTCCGCCGCTGCTACTCCGCCCACGGCCCCTCGCGCCCCGGCCTCTCCCGCGCCCGTTCGACGGCGACTGCTGTTGCCACGCACCGGCACGTTCCCCTCGCTCGTCGCGATACCGTGCGTCCGCGTCGTCGCGGTCATAGCGTCCCTGGACGAACCCCCCTGCGCGTGGGCCGGAGGGCGGCTGATGTATCCCGGCTGGTCCGAGCGGCGACATGCCCGGCTGTGGCGGCGTACGCGCGTGTGGGCTCATGAACGTGGATGGGCCTGCGGGTGGATGCGGGGGTGGTGGAAACGTGGCACCTGCACCTGCACCTACTGCAGCGGTGGCAGGTCCGGGAACAGGTAGCGGGCCGGGAACGGGAAAACCTGGCAGACTGCCGGGCCATTGCGGTTGTCCGTGCGGAACGGGGGGCGTAAGCATCGTCGGGGGATGCGAATGGGGAGGAGGATGAGGAAGGGGCGGTGGATGAGGTGCTTGCGCGACGTTGTCGACCGCGTTAGCGAGTCCACTAGAGATCCCGGGGATACCGCCGTTGCCAGAGGAGAGGGTGCGAATGATCGCCTGGATCTGCTCGGGAGTGAGTGCAGCAACTTCGGCTGCGAGGGCAGAGTTGGCGAGCTGTGGATAGGCTTGGAGGGCGGCGGGTAGAGGGGTTGGAGTGGAGGGTTGGGGCTGGGGCTGGGGCACGCTGGGGATCAATGGGGTGGTTGGCAAGGTGGGAGGTGGTGCAAGTTTACCCCTAACAAGAATCCAGATACCGATCACATAGTTGTTCCGACGGATTTTTGGTAGACGGAGATCGTCCAAGAGTTCAATGAAGTCTGGCAATGGCATGCCCGCCAAAAGGGGGACCATGTAAAGCTCCTTTCCGGGGTGGTAATCCTTCGGTTGGTGGCCCCATGGAAACACAAGTCCATGGCGACTGGAGATGAAGTATGTGAGTATGTGAAATGGGTATTTTAATGTATTCGAAGGACTCACTTTTTGTTCAAGAGGAAGTCGCTAAAGGTTTGAAGCATGCCGTCACTCCCTTCGGAGGAGAATGCACATGCAATCAGCTCCTTTTGAGGATTCAGCCTAGTCTGCAAGAGGAACTGCGCAGAGTTTTCTATTGGCACCCGGCCGTCGATTCGAAGCATGTCCGATGGGAACAACGTTCGCCAAAGAGGGGAATCTACACCCAATGTCCGACCACCGACCTGACGGGCAGCAACAGGCGCTAGCTGGGGAATAGAAGAATCCACGGGCATTGCAATCTAGAACGGAAATGAGCAGCGACCCTGCCGAAGCAATTCTGTTGCTCACCTTCCCCATCCATACCGGTGGAGCAGCTTGAAACACTGCTTCTGGGTCCTGAGGTCGCTTGTCTTGGACAACTTCCGTGTCTTGGTCCTTTTCCAAGATCATATCAAAGTCTTGATCAGTTGCCTCGCGGGGGATTGCATCCATCGCTATCGGATGGTCCTTCTGATCCTGCTCTTGTTTCTGCTCTTCCGGTTCTGATTCTTTTTGCGCAAGCTCGGCTTTTGGGGGTGCCCATAGCGCATTTAGGTCAAAGGATGTGCGCACGGGGGTTTCTGGCTTGGTCAGCTGTGTTGGCGGAATTGCAACGACGAGTGGCGGCGGTTCGGACGAAGCGGGAGGATTTATTGCCGGTGGTGATGCAGCCTCAGGTGGCGCTGTCGGCTCGGGACCCGAGGGCATTATGGAGGCTCCCAAAATGGGAGTGGGCAGGTGATCACCAAACGCGTCTTGAGGGCCGGGCTCGTCGTCCAAGTGAATGAGATCTGCAATGTCTAGTTCTGGCTCGGGGGAGGTCTGGAGGTCAGAGGCGGACGACGCGAAAAGGGGGTGAATCGGAGGTCTCATGTTGTCACCTATAGGAGGTGAATAATTATCATGATGCATCGGAAGTGGACCGCTCCAGGTGGCGCTGTGTGGTACGACTGGAGATTCGGGCGGGAGTGACCCTTGTGAAATGGAACTTGCTCTGTCCCTCTGATGCTGCTCAGCGGCCTTTAGTCGTGCTTGACGCTCCCTTTCTCTGCGTTCTTCTTCCCGACGTTCCTCTTCTTTTTCTCGCTCCTTTTCCCGTTCGCGTAGCAAGGTGCCCGATTCACCGTTGACATCCTCGATATCTTGTAAACCCTTGTGGGTGATCTTTGCACGAGGAACTAGAGTCTTTTGGAGAATGGAATGTTCCAAGGCCTCCTTTTCGGCGAGCTTGATGGACTGCTTCGTTTCCTCGTTGGCCAGGTCTGTAGAACTCATCTGCGAGAGTTCCTTTGCAGAGATAGTGGCGTAACATATTCGTCTGTGAATAGCAACACGATCCGCCTGGTTCAGGTTGAAGGTAAGCATACGAAAACGTTCCCTAAACACGAATGAATCAAACTATGACCCCAAGCCAGCAGAAGAGAGACTGACTTGTACTTGGACCCCACACCTTGCTTGCCATTTTTGTCGGGTTCCCCGTAAAGCTCGAACAAACATTGCTCGAGTTCTGAAGCAAATGCGTCTGCCTCGTTCTGCAATCGTTCCTTGTCTTCGTCTGTGACATTCTCCAGGTTCAATTCGACCTTGTTGCCGGATCCGTCGTCGGTGTCTGTATGAGGATACCTAAGGAAAACCGGATGAAACATATCGCGGAGCTTTCCAAGGCAGTACTTCCTTGCCGGGTCATCGTCTACCGAAATAGGGGCGTCTGAGGACTTTTTGCGTTTGGGCTCCCGCGCCTGATGTGAGACGGCGGATTTGCGTTTGCGGTGACCGGAGATGGGAGGAGAGTCGCCCCTTGCTTCCAATGGAGGCTTACGAGGAGCTATGTCATGAGTTTCGGCGTCGGAATGCTGATCTGAATCCGTCGCATAAGCAGCGTGGCGTGTCCTTCGCTACAGATCCCGTTCAATCATGGAGTATGACACGGCAACTGGGGCGTACACACCTTAAAGGGGCGTTTGCCCTTTGCTATTTCGGATTCGACATATTCGTCTTCGCTATCAGGGTCATCCTCTGACTCGGAAGGGGATAGTGCGGGCGGTGGCGTTGGAGGCTGTAGAAGTTGGTTGGAGTGGTCATCGTCTTGGACGACATTGATGAGGCTGGGATGAACTTCTGGACGTTCCCACTGCACTGCGGACAGATCGGACTGGTCAGCACGCGTCGTCACGGAGAGGCACGGCGAAAGCGGACGAGAAATGAATGGGCGACCGGAAACGGGACTCAGTAGTCTGGTCAACGGCGTCTACGGTTGTACAACAGGTCGCTCAAACTACACCAGATCATCAGACTCAACAGGCATAGCTGCTCGCCAATAACGTAAAGCCCCTCAGCTTGTGCTGTAGACGCGTGGACACGACCGTTATGACAGCAACCATTATGCGAGAGGGACGGATGGTCTGGCAGAGAAAGCGCGAGAACGGGTGCCTCAGACGACGACGGGTAGCGAACAAGTTGTTGGGGTACAGAACTTATGTGCTCGATATACATTGTGCAGAGGCGGATGCGCCGCGCCATTGTCGTAAAAAAGAGCAATTGGGAACCGGTGACACTCACTGATCATGTGTCGACCGGTATTTTCGGTACACGTAGGACAGACATACACCTCTGGGAATGATGAGCAAAAAAGAAGGGGCCAAGGACCGAAGGATGACATACCGAGATCCTCGGCCTGCTCTACGCTGAGGTTCACGCACTGAAAATGATACCTGGAATGTGCGGGATCGAAAGGTGAGACGGGGGTGGTTTTGGGCGGGGTACGCACCACTCGCCGCACTCTGAGCAGCAGACCATAGGCGAGCCATCGTCGGGCTGATTGCACAGGCAATACGTGTCGGATTGTTTCTGCTCCACGGCGCTCTTGGCCGATCGTGTGCGGGACTTGTTCTCCTTGTCGACGTCACTCACTAAGTCCGCTGGCTTTTCCTTGCGCGACGTGGGCCTGGCTCGTGCGCGGGCGGGCATGACGATGTGTAAAAGGACAGGAGAAATTCAAACTCCGAACTTGTCATTGTGGCGCCGTTGAGCATGCTCCGCGAGCGAGGGCCTCAGCGACCGCGCGTGTCGCTCCTCGCCTCGACGTTGCCGACGATGACGGGGGCAGCGTTGCCCCCCTGTCACGTGTCGCACGCGAGGCCGCATGGTGTGTGATGGTAATCAGACCCGCATTTGATTTACTTTTTGCACGAAGCGTCTCGAGAACGCTCTGCCATATCCGGTGAGTGCGGCTCACCTGCCAGCGCTGACGCCACCTGGCGCCATCGAAGTCCTGATACATACTTGGCCAGCGATATCGTCGCCCCGTGGCGTTGCTAATCTCGCTATCCGTGGTGTCACCCCCATTCGGCGACCGAGGTGAACAGTCCTCTGACACTTTGCCATTGGCCCCGAGACGTCATATAGGGTCTCCACATCCCCCACCTCCCACGCGTGACTTTGTCCATGTCCTTCGCTCGGGCGTCTCTTTACAGCCCACGTTGCTTCCGTGAGTAATATCCCTTCCCGCCAAATTTGTCCTCCCATTCCCGTCGGCTCCATTTATTCTTTATCTCATCCCTCTTCCCCCCGTCGCCTCCTGCCGGCCATCGTGCCGCGCTGGTTCACTGCCGTTCCGGTCCTTACGTCCTCGATTCCTCCAAACCGGTGCAGGATCGACCATCAAGGCATCGTTTGGTCAGCTTCATTCATTTCCCTCCTGAATTTCCGTTCCCCCTCATGCGGCCGTTTGGCACGTCCATCGTCACCCTTCCTTTGTTGCCCTCTTCCTCTTTCGTCTGACATGTGTGTCTTACGACAGCGTACTGACCTCTCTCTCTTTCGTTCTGCTATACATCTCCCCAGGCCGGCGCTATTCTTATCTCCCACGTTCCCGCCCCCCCTCGCTTTCACATTTCGGCTCGCCCATTCCTCGTCCTTTCTTACTACATTCCTTAGTCCCGCATTGATCGTGGCGCTACATGCGGCCCATGCATGGCCGTGCTTGCTCTGTCTAGCTCATCCAATCCCCATTTTTTCAATCCCTTCGCGATGGCTTCACAGCACCGTACCAATCTCAAATCCCTTCCCATCCCGTTTGCGCTCTCCTCGCGTGGTGCGGAGTCGTCCACCCCCTCTGCTCAGCAATCAGTATACCATGACCTGCCCGATTCCTCCCAAACAACGTTTAGACAGCGCATCCGGTCATCTTTGGAACACGGTCTCAAGACTGCAACTCGATCGAGGGCCAGGTTCGCACCCTCGGAAGATAATTTCGACACCATGTCTGCCAAACCGAGACACGGAGATAACGATATCGTGACAAAGGACCACGATAATGAGAGGAGCAAGTCGGGCATGTTGGAGCGGCTCGAGTTCAAAGTAGGACTTCGACGAGCTGGTCGTAACCCTGTCACACTCTCTTCAACTCCGACCGTGTCTTCCACCGGCCAGAGTGGGGTCAGCACAGAGCATGTAAACAATGCGGAAAACCATGGTCAGTCTCGCGTGGCAGGCTGGACGAGCTTCACTACCCCTTCCCTGCGACAAGCCTCAGTGTCTTCACCTGCACTTCACCTCTCTTCGCACCCCGTACCATTTCATTCCAAGTCTCCTGCGGCCATCGACTCAATATCAAATTTTGCAACTGGCCCCACTCTTCGCGACCGCACCCGTCGAGTGAGCATGCAACCTACAATTAGGGATATTAGTGCGCCACAACCACTGGCCCCTCGTCGAGAATATAGAAGCGGCATTGGATCCCCAGAACGCAACCGCGCAGCGTCTCCGCGAGCCGGTAAATCCAGGCCCACTCCCATACCCACACCTCCGCCCAAGTCTTCGGTCGACGCTTCTCGAAGAAGCAGTGAAATACCAACCCCGCCTAGCTCTCCCAATCTACAACAGGGTGGAAGAGGGCGCTTGGGGACGGTGGCTAGAAGGCTAGGTGCCACAAGTGCAGCAAATGTCTTCAACAGCCCGCCATCGTCTCCTACGCCAAGCCGTGCGGCGAGCCCTGGTCGGTCCTGGACACCAACGAGGCGAGTCACTCCGACTACTTATCAGGGCCTCGTCTCTTCCTCAGCTACGCACATATCAAGCTCTCCACCTCCCACGGCTAATAACCGAATGTCGGTCAATGCTTCTCGACCATCTCCTGAATCTGCAACCCAGTCATCTATAAGTGCGTCCCGTAGATCATCCATGGAGATACCTAGACGGGGCTCAGTGGATACGCAACGGCACATGACGGCATTACCCCGACCAACTTCTCCCTCTTCTACTGCACGGTCTCGTACTGCTTCCCCAACACAGAGACCTACAGGATATGTTCAAAATCGCAATTTCAATGTTTCTGCGGCATCACTCATCTCTCCCTCGACACCAGAACAACGTGAACTCGTTCGTACTGCAACATCGCTATTATGCAAGGAATTACGTAAACCACCGCCCCATTTGTCACGCAGTGAACGTGCCAGAGAGTGGGCAGAAGTGGAGGTCCGATTGCAGCCATTGGTACGGCTGGAGCGCATCTGGGGAAAGAGTGGCGCTTTGCCAGGCGCAAGCTCGAGCCAAATTGGCATAAATTCGTCGGTTGTTAGTAACGCCGGAGAGGAGAGGGAAAGGAGACTCTTTTGCGAAGCGCTGAGAGACGGGGTGGTCTTATGCGAGTAAGCATCACCATCACTGAAACGAAACATTTGGCTTAATCAATTGCACGAAGGTTGATGAACAAACATGTTCCCTCTGCAATTTTGAGAATTGATCCGCGAGAAGATGGCTTCAAGCGCACCAGCAATATTAGCAAGTTCCTCGCGGCGTGTTCCTCTCATGGAGTACCTTCTGATGACCTCTTCTATCGTGACGACCTTATCGAAGCAACTCCAGAAACCCTGTGTCGTGTGGCGAGCACGATTGTCTCTCTCTTAAAATCATTTGATATGCCAGCTATGAACCGGGGTAAAGTGATATTTGGACAAGGCAACAGAGTCACAACGGACACCGCGTCTAATAATAATCACTATTCTCCGTCCCTCTCGCGTGCCACCTCATCAACACCTAATCTGTTACCGCAGCGATCCATTTCCCCTTCTCATGGCCGTAAACGCTTGGCGTCACCAGCACTAGATCCTCCTTCACTTCGGTCGGAAAGTCCTCATTCGGGAACTTCCAGCGGTACGGCACGTAACGTTAGCATATCATTTGGGGATAGCAGCCCAGAAGATGACAATATTCCACCCATCAGGGTGACCGCCCCAGCTCCTAACTCACCCCTGGGACCACGAATTCGTTCGAGATCGAAACAGAGCGACGATAGTGGCGGTGTACCTCTTGACTCCAACTTTCTTGACTTTCCAACACGTGAAGCTCAACCTTCCAGTCCCGCTCTGGGAGATTATGGTCAAGATTTTCCGCTCAGGCAGTCAAGAACGTCGAGCAACATCACGGAGAACACCGTATATTCAAGTATATTTGATCTTCGCCGCAACAGTAGCGCTCAGAACAAGTTTGGTACTATCAGGACCGTCACCACTGAAGCTACATCACTTGGTTCGGAAATTCCGTCCTTTAGCAGGACAGAAGCCAGCTCTGTAGCAGCATCCTTGGCAGAGGAAATGGCTTGGAGGCGTAATGTCAGTGGGGACGGCTCCCGAACAAGAGATCGAAGGCCCAGCGAACCCGCAACTCCAGACCTTGTCAGTCTGCTTGAGGAAGAAGAGAACAGCGCTTGTGGATCAAGCTCTCGTGAAACTGCCCGAGCCAGGTCCCCCTCTGATGACGGTAAACGGGACCGTGAACCCGAACAGGTCCGCGTCCGCCTCGGGAAAGGAAGGTGGCCTGATGACTTTATTGATGCCTTTCAAGCGGCTCCTTCCAAATCTATTCCCATTCAAACGAAGAATCCAGACGAACCCTCGCTTGGCTTTAATCCTCCTTCCACGCCCCCGCTTCGAAAACCATACCTACTTTCCCGCAATAATGATGGCAGTGAGCCGCTTCCATCCTCCCCACGCCGACCCACACATCGTCCGAGGCACAGCGTGGAACCTGTACTCATGCCCAAGGAATCTATCTTACGTCGTGATACTAGCCCTGACAGCCCGATCCCGAGCTCTCCTGGTTCCAAAGTGATATTACGCCGCTCAAGCACAAGAAATGGTACCCGTCGCAATGGGATCTACGTACCGCGTGGTAGTTTAGAAGATCCAGACAAAGAGGGCAGTTCGTCCGTGGTACCATTCCCTCGTGCCGTATCTGGAGATCACAGCGCACAGGCATCTCCACCCCCCGACTCTCCAATCAGTCATGTGGATGGATCCCGCATACGTGGTCGACTCTATAGTGAATTTGATGACTCAAAAGCAAGACAACGAAGCCGACCCGATTCTTACGATGAGCTGGGGAGGTCACGTCGTTCCAGGTATGGGAATATCGTTGCCTTTGAGATACGTGAATAATGGTGAACTAGTGATCTGCTGTATCGCGAGTCGATGGATGGTAGCACCCCACGCCAAACGATTGTGATCGAAGAAGAGGGTAAGGCAGCTGTGCGATTCGTAAGTACTTCCGTACGTCTCATTTCCGTGCACTAATGTGTTTCCACTCATTCAGCAACTGGGTAACTGCATCGGTCGGGGTCAGTTCGGGGTCGTTTATCGGGCCCTGAACCTGACCACGGGTCAGATGGTGGCCGTTAAGCGCATTCGACTGGAGGGTTTGAAGGAAGAGGAGGTCATGCAACTCATGAAGGAGGTCGACTTGTTAAAAAGTTTGTCGCACCCAGGCATCGTCAAATATGAGGGTATGGTACGAGACGACGAGTTTTTGAATATTGTTCTTGAGTGAGTGCCTTTAGATTGACACTACTGATCGCTGACTTTCGGACAAGGTATGCAGAAAGCGGGTCGCTTGGACAAACACTAAAGTCATTTGGGAAGCTCAACGAGCGCCTCGTCGCTGGCTATGTTGTCAGGATCTTGGAAGGTCTACATTATCTCCATAGATGCCAGGTCGTGCACTGCGACCTGAAGGCTGCCAATATCCTCACGACGAAGACCGGGAACATTAAGCTCTCCGACTTTGGTGTCTCCCTCAATCTTCGGGCGATGGAGCGTGAACGCAACAATGTGGCTGGCACTCCCAACTGGATGGCTCCGGAAGTGATCGAACTCAAGGGCGCTTCGCCGAAATCGGACATATGGTCCTTGGGATGTACGGTTATCGAACTTCTCACCGGCCGCCCTCCATATGGAGAGATTGCGAACAGCATGACAGGTGTGTGATTCCAGTTCATGTGGTTATCGTCGGAATGCGATATATTTGATTGGATAGTTATGTTCCGCATCGTGGAAGATGACATGCCACCACTGCCGGATGATTGTTCCGATGCACTCCAAGACTTTTTGCAGCACTGTTTCCACAAGGATCCTTCGCAGCGCCCGGACGCCGAGAGGCTGTGTGAACACCCATGGCTGAAGGTCAATTGGGACGCGCTCAAGGTAAGACTGTCTTTTTGAAAGAATTGGCACAACCAACCTTCCTCCCAGGAACTCCGTCCTCAGGATAGTATTCCTTTCCTGCGTCGCGTCAGCACCGATCTTCAAAAGCCAGACGTTGCCAAAGTCCTAGCACATGTCGACTCGGCTATCGAGGAAGTTCCACTGTCTCAACTTCAATCTCAACCTGTTACTGTTGAGGAGACGAGTGATCGACTGCAGAGCTTATGCATAGTCCCGGCACCACCTCTTCCGGAGGAAACCCCCTTCTCCCCTCGGAATCACACATTTGTAAAGACGATCTTTGGGAAGCGTAAGCAACCGTTTCATCTGTAGCCTTAACCTACTCATGGAGCGCACCACAGCGATGGTTTGCAGCGTGTGCCTTAGGAGTGTCAAGAAGAATGCGGTTATATGCGACAGATGCAGCCTTATAGCCCACGCAAAGTGTGGGCCGGACGCACCGCCGACTTGTGACCTAAGATCTCAACTTTTGTTATATGCGCAGTTTGCAGAAAAGGGCAACACCAACGTACTGCACTGTTCTCAGGATGGCGCAAACGCATCTTCTACGTCGCCTGAAGTTTCATTCGCCACACCACCTTCGCGCCCAGGGGCAGAGCCTACCTCGTCCACTTCCGGCTTGCCTCCAAAGCCACCAGCTGCGTTCAAAATCATGTCTGGCTTTGGGCGATCTCGTTCCTCGTTATCTGTCGCCCATCCGTCTGCCTTTTCCTCGTCACTCCCAGCGAACGCAGACGATAATAAAGTTGGGGAGCGGAGGTCATCGAAGCTCAGGCATAGCGTGAACTCGAAGGAGAGGCCGCAGTCCGAGTCGAGCACTAGCACGGGTCCGACGATGGACAGTCAATCCAGCCGACACGAGCCGAGACGGTCCTTTTTATCGATCTTGGAACCTGACACAGACATGCAGACACGGACCAGTCCACGCGGATCTGAAGGTGCGACCTCGTCCAAAATGACCTCGAATGGGAGTTCCGCGTTTGAAAAGGTGGAGCAGGACGCTCCTGGCACGTTGCCCGGAGACCCTGAGCGCCAGAAGAAACGAAACAGCGAGAGGCACACCACCTGTGTGCTTCAGTAGTATCATGCGTAACGACGTGCGACTTTTACGACAGGATCGGACAACCTTACGATCGTTTACGCTTTCCGTCATACGATACTCTTACTGATCATCCTCATCCCTCAAGTATTTTTTCCTCGGGAGGATATAATGCAGTCTATACGACATTTTACGGACATTTGGGATAGGACCTCAACGAAAGCTTTACTCCTATATAACGTTACCTATTTTCCTCACATCGCCCCTCTGCCATACCTCATACCTACATTACTCTTGTCTGTAAAGCGTAGTACACCGGATAACGTTGATTATTATGATTCCTGCTGATCCTATTCAAGTGGCACAGGCCTGGGAGGGGAGGAGTAAATAACGAAGCTCTTAGGGGAGATCACTACCAACTCACCTCGTTCAGACGGCCCTGGCTGGCGAGGTACATGGCACCAGTATCGCCCCATATTTGATAGCGAGTGATCTTGTATTCGTCATCAAAGTCGAGCACGTATGCGAACGTTTCATCCCAGCTTTGGCCGGTGGCCTTCCACGTGAACGTCGCGGTGCCCTTGACCGACACCTTTTTGACGTCGTGATCGACGACGTATTCCGAGAAGCGCATGTCCTTGTACGCGATCACGGCGGCGACGGCGGCAAAGTAGGCGCGCACGCCGGCACGACCGCTGAACGGGGTACCCAGGAAAGGGGCGAACGTGGGGAGACCATGCTCGATCGCCTGACACGCGCTGGAGAAGTGGGCGACGAGCGCGTCCGTGTCGGCGCCTTGCGCGAAGTCGCTGCAAAAGCGGGTTGCAGCGCCGAGGAGGCGTTGTCTTGTGGACATTGGGTGGTGTTTGGGGAGGGGAATGAAGGTCGAATGCGATAGCCGAGTTACGAAAGCTGAAAGTTCGATTTCAATGCAGACCCCGGCCCGACCCAACGATAGCATGAATACGTGTGTACAGATAAAAGTCCGACACGGTTACGCCAGGAGAACTTGGAACAAGAACATGGAGGAGGAAAGGGAGAACATTGTTCGTACTGTGAAATCAACCACTGCCTTGGACTTTTTTTTTTCTCCAAATGTTCTGCTCTTCAGCGGCGCGTTTAGGACGATGGGCTTCAGGTTGCTGAGAGTCTCGCATAGGGATGAAGTGGCGATTAAGCTGGCATGCAGAGGGACTAGCCAGCCACCTCGGGCAGTCGTTTGAAGGACCCCTGCTCTCGAGACGTCCCTAAACAATCGATTTGAGCCTGGCAGGAACAAGAATAACATCGGGCTTGAGCATGTTCTCTCGTTGAGATCGAGAGAATGGTCGTGTTCCGCTCGGCGTGGGCCCAGTTGCACCCGGGCAAACCGTCCGGACGCTCCATGATGGCGCGCTTGAGCACCTCAGCGTTCGGAGAACTTCGCTACTCCGTCCTTCAGGCGTTCTACGTCCATTGTCCAGTGGAACTTGCAAGAGATAGTCCCTTGCTCAAATAATGTGGGAGAGATGCCGCAGGGTCCGTTCATTGAGTAGAATGGAATTAGCTGGACACGAGGCAAGGTTTCCCAGAAAAAAAAAAGAAGTCCGCATCACAAAGTCTCGGCAAGACAGCGGACAACTTGACTTTGCATTCTTTCTTTCTTTCTTTTTTCTACAACTATCGGATCGATGCTACAGCCTCAGGTGGGTGGGCAGCAGGAAAAGGTCAAGTTTGCGCTCGATTCGTGAGTTTTTCATTAGTGTAGCGTCCGTTGTCAAGCGCATTGTCGTCAGGGGTCTCTCATCACCACTTTGTGGCAGATACCCGTCCACGGACGACGTCCGCCCCCGTTGCCTCCATCGTCAGGCAAAAGATACCTTGTCTCGCGCAATCCAATTCGACACTCAGATCAAGGATCTCGACGTGGGTGTTCTCTTCTGCGCCCCTCTTGCCACCGATGATCCGTCCTTCTTGCAGAGCAAGCTCCGAGAGCACCAGGGTAATTTCAGAGCCATCGAGTCTTCGATCAGAGGCGCACTAGCCGAACTGAACGTGTGTGGTTGCGCTTGTCTCCCCGGATCTCCTTTTGCTCACGACTTCCTCCCCAAACCGGCAGAGGAATATCCAGCGGGCAGACCAAGCGTTGAACTCGGATATACCCAAATTGCGAGACGAGCTGGAGGACTCGTTGGTTATTCTGCAGGATCTCTCCACGACGTTGCCCCGCATCCGTTCACGCGTGACCAACATCCGCCAAGCGTACGACAATGGTCGAACCAAGGTGAGGATGCCGCTCGCCCGTCTCTTGTATACACTCAAGCGGTCTGTCCAGGCCCAAGAACTGGTCAGCAACTTGATGTGGCTGAACACAGACTTTCGTGAACGCTGGAGACTAATCATATTCTCGCCTTCCGCGCCAGTGTCCTGGCGATGGAAAAGACTAATGCAGCTGGCATTTGCTGCCTTCGTGGTAACCTTTTTATGGGTTACCTGGGTCGCACTGAGCGGTGCCTACCGAGCACATCGGCAACGGCTTGTCTGGGGTGAGAGATTGATGTCTTGACTCCGCAACCGTTCTTGTGCCCTTCTTTCATTCGTTTGCGATAGCCCATCGGACTATATGCATCAAACACCGTCACTCGCTCCATATTGTTCTTTAGTTGCTCCCAATACTCTTCCATGCAAAGGGATTCCCTTACAATACTGTCGTGCATATGTATCCACTATGTATTATAGAGTCGAAAGTTGTTTTCAATGCTCCGATGGTTTGCGCACCCAGAACAAGTAATTACATTCTGCGGCACCCCACGGAGTCGCACCACGAGACATCAATTGCCAATGACCGCTCCAGGGCACATAGATGAGGCCGCGCACTTCAGCCTCTGTACGTGTAGGAAGGCCATGATCGTATGTGCGTGTTATCCAAGGCCTTCCAGAGACCCCCGGGCGTTGTGATGGTGAAGAGTACGTCGAAAAGAACGCCACGAGCTCCGAGGAGTTGACAAACTTGGAATACGTGTGCGTCCCCACCGCGACCTTTCGCAGGACGTGTTCCGCCGCGAGGATGGTCAAGAGGTACGCGAGCGGCGTGCGTGCGATCGTCGACAAGAACAGGTGTCCGCCGGGCTGCAAAAGAGGATCAGAACGGGACAGCACGGCAAGCGATGGGCGCGCACCTTGACCAGCTCCGCGCAGGTCGACAGGAAGCCAGCGGGGTTGTCGACGTGTTCGAGGACCTCCATGGAGCACACGACGTCGAACCGTTTCGGCTCCTTCAGGAGCGCCTCTGCGCATGTATTCCGGTAGACGAGAGTGTCCGTCGAGGCGAGTGCTGGATCGCCGCGCGCGTGCGTGGTCGCGATGCCAATGTTCGCTTCAGAGGCGTCGACGCCCAGCGTGCGCGCACCCATTCGGGCCAAGCTCTGGGTGGCATGGGTGGTTCAGTGGTGCAGGACGGAGACGCGAGCTTACTTCAGACAGCAGTCCGCCGCCACAGCCGACGTCGAGGACGTCGAGTCCCCGGAGAGCATCCCGTCTGTGTTCCATGCTGTCGCCCGCGTCCTCTCCCTCTTCGTCGCGGGTGACCTCGATCAGCTTTTCGCGGATGTACTGTGCCCTGGTTGGGTTCATACGGTGGAGCAGCGCAAACTCGCCATGCTCGTCCCACCACAGCGAAGAAAGACGCGAGAAGTGCGCGATTTCGTCTGCGTTGACCGTCGACGCCGTTTGGAGCGACCCGACGCGCTGTGATGCACGTCGCAAGGTGGAGAGCATGAAGAATATGACGCTATACAAATAATGGTGCGGCGCTACTAGTAACTAGTGCTTATGCTATGCAACGTCCTTCACGAACACCCACTTGTCCTCTACCCGCTGCATACGTCCCCCACTCCTCGTCGTGCCCTCGATGTCGTCCATTGGATCATCCCCTCCGTTCAGGACGACAGCGTACGATGTGGGTTCCGTGTGGTCAGATTCGTCTCCAGTTTGGTAGCCTCCCGGGCCATGGTTTCCTCGCATGGCTACATGGTTTCCTCTGTCCCTGCCACCTCTGAGACGTGGATCGTTCCTTTTTGACCACTGACCTTCCTCCCCGTTGAAGCCACCGTTGACCATACCCGCAGCAACCATGGTCTCATTCATCACAAAGCGCATGAGCTCCTCCTGTGATGGAGTGTAGCCGTAAGTAGCTTGCCACATGTTTCCCAGCGCTTCCCACGATGACGGGACAGTAGCATCAAATGTGCTGATATCAAATTGGACAAGACCAGGCTGCTGCTGCGCTGTGGCGCTCGGGGTATCAGTTTCAGTACTCTGTGAAGATGTACTTGCAGCTACCAAAGGCAACTGTTCAGATACAGGTATATGATTATCTGGCGGGGCCCCAGCGGTAGGATCTACAGACGTTTCCATCGGTGCATGTGCCTGCGCGTCGTCGACTGACATTGATATGGAAGGCGAGTCCGAGGACTCCCTGATGTCACGTCCAAACTCGTCCTTGCCGTCGGCGGGTGGTGCTGGTGAACGACGTGGGTCTCTGACATGGTGGGATGGACTATTTCGTCGTGCGTTTCGCCGTCCTTCGGGTCTGCGCGGACTGCGCGAGCGACTGTGTTTCTGTCGTGTGGGTGTTTCCCACTCCCGGTCACGATTTCTGAATCGATCACGGTTGTGGTGTTCATCCCATCGTCCACGTCCACGGAAACCACCGCGAAGACCACCACGCATGTGTCGTTCGTCCCGAAATTCCTGTCGATTTCGCAGGGAATCTGGGTGGTTGTGACGGGCGTATCCAGGAGTGTTGGGGTGCGGGTCTCCCGCGGGTGGGGGCCGCTCAGGTGCCGGAATCGCGGCTGGGGGTGGGTTTATGTCTGAGGATGGCGGTGGTGTTGTCTGTCCAGTAGGAGTCGAGGAGCCACTAGCAAGTTTGGCAGTAAGGGCCAGCTGCTGCAGGAGAGCCAATTGACTCTGCTGAAGTTGTGGGTCCGTGTTTGGTGGTGTTTGCCTAAAATAGTTGCTCCAGAGCGTGGACAAAAACCGAGGAAACGACGTACATGGTGGGTTGACCTTGGTTTGTGGTCTGAGCTGCCTGGCACAGTAATGCAAGCAGGGCAGCCTGTGCATTGGGCGGGGCGGCTGCAGAGACTTGAAAAGCGGGTGGAGATGGGACCGTCTCCGGCGCCTGCGTCGCGGCGTGGGGATTGGTGGATGATGTCGGATTTACGGCGATTTCTAACAGAAAAGGTAAACGAAATTGCGTTTCAGTTGTTACTCTCATTTCATTGGAGGCAAGAGCGCCAGGAATAATAGGTAAAATTATACAAACAGAAGAGATACTTAGCGGCCACATAGTTTGGTTCAGATATGCACCTTTTTGTATGTCCGACAAGATATCCCCCAGTCGCGTCAGTACCGCTGATGGAAAAGTATTCGACTTGACCCATATGTCTAGAACCTTCTTTGTCTTTTCCTGTGATTAGAGTCCAGTAAGAACGTTGTACTTCTTTGGTCAACTATCATTTTCGGCAACATGCGATGGTGCGCGATACGATGCGTCTGGAAGATTTGCAGTGAAACGGATAGCCAGTTTCAGGCAAAATCATATTCGCGCAGCACAGAGTGCCTTTTTTTTCACGAGCATGGGTCGCAACTAACCTTCGCTTCCGGGTTATTCAGGGCAACCATATCCTGAAAGAGACCATCCAAGACGCCTTCAATCTTGAGGAGAAACGTGGCCGCATTACCCGTTTGTGACTTGGTATCCCCAATTGTGCCGCGTTTCGTCACATAACTTCGGGCTGCGCGGGCCAAGGCATCGAAGGCGTACAGACTGGACACTTTGGCGGAACTCGGGAGCGACTTGTGGGTCCGATAGAGAATTGCGACAAGTTTCGTGTCGTCCTATAGCCATGCATCAAATTTTGACCGCGCTGGAAATACACTGCATGCGCACCACAAGCGATTTCATAGCGATCTCCGTCAGCTTGGTCATTTTCGAGGCGGAGAGCCGTTTTCCATTAACGACCTCTTTAAGAATATTTTCGAAATCCTAACGTCTTGAAGAGTCAGATAGCCAGAGTCCAACCGGCCTGTACCCACCTCAAGAGCGGCCATGGTCGTGGTCACACATAAATTGAGCCAGAAGGGATTTGAGTCAAGGTCGGAAGGTGGCGTTCTCTGTTTGTCATTATTGTGGCATTGTGAGCTGTCTGGTGGCTGAACCGATCGTCGGGTCACACTACAATGTCGAAACGGGCAAAGGCGGCCTTGACCGCCTCGTGTGCCATCTCTGCGTTCATTATATGGGGCGTTCACTACCAGCAAACCAAAGAACGCGATGTATGCACTGTATTCCCTCTGGTCCAAATGTATCTCACGACCTATCCTAGGACATGTACCAGGGGGTCTTGCGTGATGATGAACGCAGAAGAGAAAAGATGCGACAGAGGCAGCAAGATTTTGAAGAGTCGCAGCGTAGGCGGGAAATATACGAACGCACGCAAACCGTTGTCTCGGATGAACACAGGTGATACCACTGTGCAAAGGGAGGGGAATGATCGCACAAGTGTGGACTGACATCCCGCGCACGGTCGCGTTCTCTGTGGTGTACCTACCTCGTGAGGGTAGCACGTCCGGATACCCTTGCGATGACCAGATAACCTGTCGTAATCTGTTATAGTGCGTAATAGTATGCTCTAGCTTGCTATGTTGTAGCTCATACCGGCAGCGAGACTGATGACCGTGATTGCGAGTGCAGGATTTATTTCACAATTTTCGCGGGTACCGCTTGGGTAGTATCAGCCCTTTCCCTTTTGTTTTCTTCATGCCGGTTCTTACTTGCAGATGGTGAGGGGACGGTGATCTGAGGCACGAAGTGTCTAGGAATCACCTTTGTTTGTCGTTCCATGTCCGCTTCGCTGTCTTAACTCATTCTGGCCCTGGCAAAACGTTCATGAGCTCTACCTTTCCGAAGCTTGAATGTCTACCGGCAATGATTTGTTGGTCAGCAGTCCCACTTTCAGTGTTTCCAGCACCTGGGTAGGGTTTAATATTGTCGGAACTTATTTCTGTACAGCGAAGTGTAGAGATGGGTTTCCATCCCTTCAAAATTCGGAACAATGGTGGCAGAGAAGAGTGTTTCCCGAGGCGCTTATTTGAACTTGGACACTCATGAACAAATCATCATTGAGATCCTGACTCTTTTAGTTGGCGTTACTGTGGAGGTATTGTCGGGCAAGTATGAACAAGTAATATCAATGGCAGGTGCACTAACTTTCCGATGTGCAACCTTGACCAATATGGGCATTGTTCAGTTTAGTGCCTTGGGCACAAATTTGCACCATTCTGTCTTTCTTGGCAAGATCTATATTCCATGAGAGCTATGAGTAGCTGAGAAGGGTCATTTCCCCCTTCTCTGCATCCCCATTCATCATGTCTACTTTCAACAGGTCCCTTTTCTCATGGTTCTCCACCAAGAGCTGGCCTGTGAGCCTGTCTTGTTTCTCATTTTGTATAGTCATTTACTAGCATGTTCAAGTCCTCACCTGTCATTGTGACATGGCTTGCTGTTGCTGCTCTAATTGCCATACATGCTGTAGCTCCTGTTGGAGTAAAGCTTGTCTCTGTTACTCTATTTAGACTTGAATTTCCATTTCTCTTTGAAGCAGAGCTTGTCTTTGCAATTCCAATTGAGCTTGAATTTCCATATCTCTTTGAAGCTTAGCTGCTCTCTGTTGCTCCTCCCATTGCCTCTGATATTGTAGTTGTTGTTGAAAAGACTGAAATTTGGATTAAATAGATGATTGTTCTTTTTCAGCCTGAGCTTGTTGATCTCTTTCATGTTGAAAATTGATAAGACCA
Source organism: Heimioporus aff. retisporus (assembly GCA_038094615.1). NCBI lineage: Eukaryota > Fungi > Basidiomycota > Agaricomycetes > Boletales > Boletaceae > Heimioporus > Heimioporus aff. retisporus. The sequence continues at coordinate 14,846 of JBBPUI010000008.1, read as the reverse complement.
GCATGAATATTTGTTGTATTATTAGTTGAGAAAGTATGATTGGAATGTTTGGAATGTTGACTTTGATGATCAGCTTTGAAATTCTGCATTATTCTTACTGTATAGTCTACTCTTTGTGACTGTGGATGGGCAGAAGTAAAGGCTATGGAGCAGGCAAAAGAGATGGGTGTTGAAATTGCTAATATTGAATTGGAGCAAGAGAGTAAGGGTATGGATGTGGATAAGGATAATCAGGAGTGAATAATGACAATGATGCTGGTGGTGGTGATGATAATTGAAAGGCTTGAAATTGATTTGGTAAAGCAGATACAGGTGGTGGTGGAAAGGATGAACATAGATGGCACATTTGCTGAACATGAATATGTTCAATTTGATGACATGGAATACCTGGATGTTGATGGACAGGTACAGGGGGATGACTCTATGTATATATTTATATATATATTAAATCCTTTTTTTGAATTTAAATATAACTTACCATTAAAGCATTAGGCAAATTTGAAGATATTGGAGGAGCAGCAGAAGGATGACAACAGGAAGGAGGGGAACCAAGAACATATTGATTATGCTCAGCCTGATGGCTAGCATTCCATGCCTGCTGAGGTGAAGTAGGAGGGGATGTCCTAATACATATATCATATTTATATCTTCAATATGCATATAGAGATTGTTACGATTTGCCCCTATTCTTTTCTCCTTATTCATTGCTGCTTACTGTTGTTGGCCTTACCCGATATCTTCACTTCGATAGAGTGCTCTAGAACATACAACATGTTCGTCGCACGCCCTTATCTTGTTATCTTACTTCTTTCTTCCTTTCGAATACTCTTCGCTTAGTCATAGTTATTCCATGACCTTCTATGACCTTCCATTGCACAGTATATAAGCCCAAGTACATCATCTCTTGTACCTTAGCTTAGTTCTGCTCAATCTTACCTTGTCCTCCTTCGTTCCCCTCATCGTAACTCACTGCTACCTCGTCGGTAGGCAGACTTACCTTCGAAACCACCTGCTATACGTCCTAGCGGGCAGAACCCTTGACCCTACAGGGCAAGTACTCCGTTGTCACCTAGAACCCTTGACCCTACGTTCTAGTTCTTTGAGCCTACGCTCGTTCCTACCTGGACCAAGCATAACAGAGATTACTCACATTTGAAGAATAGATTTTTTCTGGAAAGGATGATCAAGGATATATGTACAAATAACCCTAAAACTCCACTTTTGCCAGTAACATCCAAACTTCAAAATTGAAGTAGGCTGTTATGATTTGCCCCTATTTGTTTCTCTTTGTCATTTATGCTTATCCTCATCAGCATAACCTGATGCTTCTCCTTCAATAGAGTGCTCCAGAATCTGCAACATGTTCGTCACACACCCTTATCTTTGTTATCTCTGCTTCTCTTTCTTTTTGAACCTTCTTCGCTTAGTCATAGTTGTTCCATAACCTTCTATGACCTTCCACTGCACAGTAGTTGAGATCAATGACATTTCCAACAAAATTGCTTGAGTCAATCTTGGATGCCTCAAGCTTGATGCTCACCTAATCTTCAGTAAACCCAAGGCTGCCAACATTCAAACCAATAGGAGGAGATAGCCAAACATGGCCAATAACTTGGTTGTCTTGTTCCTTCCAGTCATGGGCAGCATCCAGAAGGAATTTCTGAAGTTCATCAACAGCCCTTTTTATCTTCTTCAACTCAAGCACAACATCCTCTCTCTCTACCTTAACATAGGCTGGCTTCATCTGATCAACAGCTTCCAGCCATTTCTTAAAATACTTAATAAGTGTCTTCTTTCCATCAATCTCTGACTCAATGGCCAGAAAATACTTCTCTGCAGCAGGTCCACTAAAGAGCAAGACATCCTGACAGAGCTGGCTGACATGATACTTGACTAGTTTATTGTTGTCACTTCCAGGGGGTAAGACCACATGATGAGCTGTTATAAGGAAGAGCTTAAGAGGATGGTTGGAATCAAAGATGAAGAAGCCACCAGTTCCACTGACAGTTGGGCAAGCCTTTGTAGAGATTGAAAAACCAAGAGTAGTGGATAAAAATTTGATGACATGAACAATGCCAACAGAGGTAGGGACCAGCCAGTATAGTTTGGCATGGTGAAACACTTGTGATTCATGCAGCTCAACATGGATGTCATTGATGTCATTAGCAGACAAGATCCTCTTGTATTGGATGGCAATGTCAATTCCAGCATCAGCAGCAAGGGTTCTGGAAAGAACCCTGATTCAGACAATGGCAGGAGGGCAAGTGTCACCAGCATAGCCAATGTGGAGAGGGTCCAGACTTGTACACTTCACACCCATGCTGTCCAGATAACTAATCATCTCAGAGTCAACCTGATGTTCCCAAAGATTCTCAAGAGGGTGACCAAAGCCAAAAGGAGTAAGCTGCTTTGGAATAAGGTATGCCTCAGCACCCCAAAGCTTGACCCAGACATAGCTGCTTGAGCAAGCTACATATGCAACAGGGTTGAGAGTAGAGTCCATAGTAGAAATACTTCACCTCAATAGATAAGGACAGATATGGAGCAATAGGTGTATTAGGGGCACTGTGGCCAGAGAGGGTAATGTGAATGGAATTGCCATCTGTGGTTGTCATGGTTACATGGGCAGGGATGAACATCACTGTTATAGACACTGGGGAATGGAACATGAAACACAAAATCAACTTGGAAAACAAGGAAGGACAAAGCAAGGCAGGAACTTAATGCTTGGTAAAGAATTACTCAAAGTATGGTACAGATTAAGATGTGGGTGGTGGCTTGGGAGAGAAACAATAGCTGTAAATACTTTACAAAGGCTAAGCCACCAGTGAACATTTTGAATACCCTTTGGAATTTTATACTCTAAGAGAACAACTAGAACAGAAATTGTGGCTATTGAATGATCATATTGGATCTCAATGTGATGACATCAATGATGAAAACCATCAATTCTATGGCAGTCAAGTGTTAGTTGAGATTGTGTGTATTTGAGTACAACCATGCCATATCTACATATCTTGAAATTTGACAAAGTTTGATGCCTGTGCATGCATAGGCAGCCCTCTAGTAGTTACTAGGTATGTACAACAAACAGATTTTCTCCATAACAAAAAACATGCAAAAGTACCATACCTCCAAGCAAAAGCATGCAGACAATATGCAGGCTCAAATAGACAAGCTTGAATAGTAAAGAGAGGAAATCTGGAGCATGTAGCAGCCCTCATTGACAAAGCAATACAACATGAGGAATGCATACTCATCAACCATCAAAGCCTTGGTCCCACATTGTGATAAAGGAATCCAACAGCTTGGAGCACAAGCTCAGCTCTTCATTGTCTGCTCTTGAAACAAAGCTGGGCTCTGCAGCAGCAGACTTTGGCGGTCACACTTACCACAACAGTGCTGCCAATAATTTTGGGGTAAGTTCCACTTTAGCAGTAGTGATTACCATGATAGCACCACTAATGATTTTCTAGGTGACAGTTCTAACAACAGCCCCAGCAGTAAAAAGACACAAGATGAACCAGATGGTAACAGTGACAATAATAGTGAGATGAATGAATCCAATGGGGTCCTATATCCCAGCCAGTGGCAGAAATTTACTATGTAGGAAGAGCAAGCTGTCAAATTAGCTGGAGTTGGCAATGTGATCAGTGTTACACTTGGCCCAGGTAGGGACAAGTGAAGACTTGGTAGGTTCACCTGCACAAGTCAAAGGACCGAGGGACAAGGGGTTCGGCCTAGATAAGCTAGCCGAGGGGAGTTACGAAAGGCTGACATAGTCAGGGACGAGCCGAGGAGTCTTGGGGTTATGGTCGGAGGTGAAGGTTTCAAGAGTTCTGTTATGATTTGCCCCTATTCTTTTTCCTTTGTCATTCTTGTTTGTCATCATCGGCTTAACCCGATGCTTCCACTTCGATAGAGTGCTCTAGAACATACAACGTGTTCGTCGCACACCCTTATCTTGTTATCTTTGCTTCTCTTTCTTTTCAAATCTTCTTTGCTTGGTCATAGTTATTCCATGACCTTCTATGACCTTCCATTGCACAGTATATAAGCCCAAGTACTTCATCCCTTGTACCCTAGCTTAGTTCTGCTCAATCTTACCTCATTCCCCTTCATCTCTTCATCGTAACTCGCTGCTACCTCTTCGGTAGGCAGACTCATCCTCGAACCACCTACTACATGTCCTAGTAGGAAGAACCCTTGACCCTATTGGGCAAGTACTCCACTGTCACTCCGAACCTTTGACCCTACGTCCTAGTTCTTTGAGCCTACGCTCGTTCCTACCTGGACCAAGCGTAACAAGTTCAGGGTCGGGTAGTTAGACTACCAGAGTTTCAGGGGATCTCATAATAGAGATGATCAAGGGGTTCCTCTTTCTCTAGGATACCCAGGGTGAAGGACGAGGAGTAAGGGGCACAATTCCCTTAGGACAAGGAGTGGAGGTGAGACGAGTGAAGGCGAAAACCCAAGTAGGAATTGCTTAAAGATAAAGTACATGGCAGCTGGGTATATATACTACTGAGGCAGCCTGAAGGCTCTGTCTAGAGGAGTTATCCAGAGTAGTGGTAGGATATCCTTAAGGCTATGGTTTCTAAGTATAATACACAGTGAGCTATGATCAGTGAAGCTGTCCGTGATGAAGGGAAAGTAAAGTATAAATAGTGCAAGGCAGCACGAGTGGAAACGCATAGGAAATCTAAGAAAAGAATGATTGGGCTCGACTGACCATGTGGGAGAGTCACAATCTGGGAGAGGAAGCGAGTCCATACTGTCCGGGAAGAAAGGAGAAATCAAAGGAGGAAGAAGAAAAAGAATAGGGGTCCATATGAATCATAACAATCAGCATGATAGACCAGCTTGAGAAAGTGAAGCAACACTCAGCACCACTGTAAGTCTGATATTGCAACTATCATGCATCTTACTGAAACCATGCTCTTTCTTTGGAATTGCCCTGATTATATTAGACAGCAAAGTGACAATGTTTCTAACACTGGAGGCATAAAGAACTGGGCCAAAAATATCAAGTTCAATGGCATTAAGCCCCTGCATCTTTGAGTCAACACTCTTTGGTTCCTGCCACTCATCACACAAAATCCATGTCTAGTGGCATATGCTCTGGAATCCAGGCCCACAGACAACACCACCAATAACTACATACATACTTCTTAACCTCAGCAAGTGATGCTTTTAGTTCTGTACCTCTGAATGGTGGGCCATATATGCAAGGTAATGACAAAACTGAATATGCAGCAATAAAGAACACCTCCCACCAGACCAAAATAAGATCTCCATTTGTCTTTACATATTCAATTCTAATGCTATAATAAAGTATAGTTTGAGAAATCATCAGTGGATTCAAGCCTGGTGAATGGGTCACCCTCCCTTCTATTATCCTACCAACTCGTAAGAGACATGTCGAGAAATGAAGATGCTTGAGTGAGGGAAATAGCAATGAATTGAGTCTACCCCCAAGCAAATGATCTTGGGTCCATCACCATTCAGAGAGTGATGTTGGTAACAAGTATTACATTGATAATCTCCCTCCTGGTGTTGTGCTCCACAACATGTGGAGGTGGGTCTTCATTTCAACACTCACTCATTTTGCAGGGGATTACAGTGACCCTTGGTCTATCTCCTAGGACAAATCAATTCCTGTTTGCAAGAAATATGGGATGGTATCTATGTTACAGGAATGACTAGGAATATCAAACACATAATTACCACATTTGATGCTGTCTATCACCTTGTATGTATTATTCCTATATCAAGGTATTGCTTTGAACTGACAAATTGGTAGGCTTGACAAGCACTTAGCACATGACACAATAGATTTGCTACAGCTACCCTCTCTGTCATCACAGCATTTTTCACCAATGATGAGGATCACAATGATGCTAAGAATCACATTTTGTTTTTTACCTCAATGCTCCTCAAGAGTCACTTTCTTTTTGATAACAATGGAGGGGATAATCCTAAGATGAGTTACCAGCATTGCACCATGATATGTACATGAACCACATCTGTTTTAAAAGGCAATCAATATGAATTCAATGACATGATTTGGAGTCCAACAATAAGATATTATCTTGAAACAATCAAGAATATACCTGATGAAGGTTTTGCTGACATAGTTTGAGAGGCCCACAACTATGTAAAGAAAACTTCTGCAACCACCACCATGGATCTCTCTGATGATGACAGCAAGTTTGAGAATATTGCAGACTTCCGTTAAAAAATGATATAAACAAGTTCTTGACCTGTAATTCTTTATCCCTATTGTTACATCTTAGCTATCATTTAATATTGTTCTTGCAAATACATGATATGTTCAAGTTACCTGTGTTGCTCATGCTCCTCACTTGCCACCTGTCTGTAGTAATCAATCTATATCATGCAATATTGCACTATATGATTAATTAGATTGTTTTGATGTTACTTGAGCTAATGAACTAATGGACTTATGTGGCTAAGGATATGTCAGGTTACACATATGAGCATCCATAAGCCAATTAGACACTTAGATGACATGAAAGTCCCATCTAAAGGGCTATTTTAGCTTTTCATTGATATCTTGGCTAAGTAAACCACCATTAGTCATCATAAGTGTGTGTCAGGCTCCAATCCAACAACCAAGGGCAGAGATGAGACAGGACCAGAATGGGTACCAGTGAGGTCTTGAATCAGTCTGGTATGCAACAAACTCAAGTGAAGAGCTCTTAATATACAAAAATCCAAGTTGATATCAAGACTGGAGACTAGCTACAGTGTCATACCAACTATATATACTAAGTCTAAAGTATGCATGAACCAAGCAGTGACTGTTCAACCCTATAACAAACCCTATACCCAAATGCTGCATACAATGGATTAACCATGTTGCAAAAGCACCAAAACCACAAGAACAACAATGATCTGTCTAACAGTAGAGCAGGAAACAGTTAGCAGCTGTAATCAAATAACAAGAAGCCACAAATCAAAAAGTCCAGATTGGCAATCTAAAACATAAAAGGCTAAACAAGAACAGAAATGAAACACATACTGCATTCCACAAGAGATCAAATCAAAGAACAAGCATAAAAAGAAACCAAAATCTTCTAAATAAAGGAAAGAAGCAGAGGTACAAGGCAAGGAATGAAGAATTCCTGACAAGTGTGCTGAGTTTGATTTAGCATGAAATAAGTCCAAAAAATACTTTTGTCTTTTTTCTAATGCACAAAACTGGATATATAACTCTTCATGTATTGTAGTACTCTTTACATATGTATAGTAAGTAGTTTACAATGTAGTTTTTTTAGTCTTGTTATTGATTGAATTTTTATGCATCACATCTCCTCTAGTCACATATTCAATAGATACAAGACTTTGCCCATGTTCATTCAAATCTCTGTTGTTTTGTTTGGTCAATTCCTAACAGCTATGAACTATTGAAGCTCCTGACCACTAACTTAACATCAATATCAAAAATATCATGCTCTCTAAAAAGGTCAAGAATCTTGTTTGAAGAATAAAATATAGTCTTTTCAAAAAGAATATCTGGTAAAAATCTTACTCAAATGGTAATGGATGCAATAACAACCAAGCAGTTCTGATCCTAACATCATTAACATTCTTGTTGGCATTCTCATCATCCTCAATGTTTTCATCATCTCCATCATTCTTGAGGTACTTGTTATTATTTTATTTCTCAATCCAACTAAAATAAACAAGATCCACAGATGAGTGTTGAATATTTGGCTGGTCAAAAAGTTGAACAATCTTGAAATGTTCAGTTTGCAAATTATTGTACTTCAACAAAATCATGTGCTTTAGAATAATATATAATAGCCCATAGGTCATCCATGCCAAGTTTGCCATGGTTGTAGAGTTGCTGTAGTTGTATTACAATAGATAAGGTTCTTGCCATGGTCCTAAAGATGATGTGAAAGTGTTCTAGGATGTTCAGTAAATCAATTTAGGATCTTAACATATGGATCACTGAATATCAAAGTAATACAAATAAATCTTAAGCTTGAAGATATTATAATAAGAGGCTTGGATAAAAAAGATAGAGTTTTCTGTTGAAACAGTTGATTAGCACTTCCAACCAGAAGCCCCTATTCCAGAAGAGGTAGTTCCAGAAGCCCCTATTCCGGAAGTAGTAGTTCCAAAAACCCCTATTCTGGAAATAATAGTTTCAGAAATAATATATATTGAAACAATATATGTTGAAATAATGATTAGTCAGTTCCAGAAGTTCCAGAAGCCCCTATTCCGGAACTGGTGTTCCAAAAAAGGAAGCTCTGGTAGCTCCTATCTCCAGAAGTTCTGGAAGCAGAAGCACTGGAAGGACAATCCCAAACCAGAGGTAATTGACATCAAGAAATGTTCTAGGGATACTCCAGAAGTGAAGGATCACTTAGGAAGTAAAGGAACAATTTGGGGATGTCATCAGGATGTCATCAGAAGAGTTATTGCAAAATAACATAACTCCTTCAACTGTGCATTGTACAATTGACTGTGCATGATATCAAATAAGAGCATTCTTCAAGAATCAGCTCCACTTGTATTTAGAATATAAATACTGTACATTTTGTAGTAGATACTACAGTGCAATAAGATTTTATCTTTTGCTCTCTTAACTCTCACTCTTCAATCTGGAACTCAGAAGAGTTCTGTTACTCTACTGAGTTTAAACTCTGCTTAAAAAACAGTGAGTCTCACACTGTCTCCCTTTTATTCATTGTACTGCACACTACAGAGAGAGTACATGTAGTACACTAGCCACATAACTATTCCCACTCTCTTTATCTTCTTTCTTCTTCTAGAGGTTGCTGTTGTCAAGGTCATGTGAATTGTGATCATTAGATAGGAGATCCCAGGTAGTCTCCTTGGCTTGTATGGTACATTCCTCATCAATTGCTGATGAGTAAATGTACATAAATCTTCAAATGTTTGTCTACTATATAAGAAGACTAACACATAGTAAATATTGATGAAGGATGTAGAGGAGTCACATTTGATAAAATAAAGAATACAGACACAGCATTATAAGGCTTACATCAGCAAATCATTCCTTGTACCAGCTTTAGCTTCAAAATTCATAGACTTTTATAAAATGACCATACAAGTACCATGTGTAATATCCTATCAATATGTGAAAAAAAGTCAAAAGTGATATCAAATACTACTCTTAATTACATTTATTTGCTATCATTTATTGTTCTCATTTTAACTTGACTATACATTAGTCAAATCATATACTTATGCCTTTTCAACACTTTTTGTAAGCTTTCTTGTACACTTTTCTTTTTGTACACTTTTCCAATTCTTGCATTAACATGCCTATCATCTAACTATTTGTCCAACCTGGAATAGTCTGGGACAGTTTATCAAATATGCAAATATATTTATAAAAAATAAAAAATCTAATAGATTTTGTGAAAAAGTCCATTGCTTACATAATGCTCACATAATATACATGTGTCAATTAAAGTTAGATTAGTCATCATTGAAATAGTTTGTAATTTCTGGAAGAGGCTGTTGATTAGATCATACCATAAATGAAACCCTACCTGACTTCTTGAAATATCAAAAATAGTATAATACTTTTTTTTTCAGGAAATCACTGTATATATTATGCTATTAAGGTTAGGAGTTATGATAAATTACTTTAATTAACAAGGTGTCCTACAGTATCTTTCAGGTGAAGTGCCTGAAGTAGCAAGAAAAGTCACATGTATGGACACTTTATTATATTAGATATATTAGACACCAGGTTTCAGTATGCTGACATCAACACTGAAAACCATTTATTCTATGGTGGTCAAGCACTAGTTGAGGTAGTGCATATTCAAGTATGACCATGCTTGATCTACATATATTCAAATTTTGAAATTCGACAAAGTTTGTGACACCCATGCATCCGTAGGCAGTACGTATGACTCGAACAAACAGATTTTCTCCGTGACGCACGACGCCGATGATAGAGGTTCGGAGTTGAAGTAGTCGTGGGATCCGAGAAAAGTACCCGCCCGGTTGCAAAACTCATTAAAGCGGCTTCAAATTGTATATCAACCCTTTTGTCCTCTTCATGCCGTCTTCGACTACTAGGTAGTGCACCGGGCGAGACCTGAGCCAAGGTGTCTAGGAACCACCCAATATCAAGAAGACCAAAAACGATGCATTCAGCCCTCCTCGTCGATGAGATCATCCGTCTCATTTTCGAGACCACATTGAATGACGACAAAGCATTCTTGTGTGTCGCCGCGAGGTGTTGTCAAGCGTGGAAGGACCCAGCCCTCGACTGTATATGGAGACGACTTCCATCGGCCGTTCCGCTGCTCTCTCTTCTGCCGGGTTTCTCGATGGAGAATGGCAACATTGTATGTCTCTTTTGACTCTGCCAACCTGATTATCACTGACATGTGTAGCGACTCGGAACGATACCCCAAGACCTGTCATCGACAGTCTTTTGTTCGTATGCCATGCGTGTCAAGCACATCAATCATTCCCATCGCATTCTTGCGGACCTGGCAAGCATTCCCAAGCACCTCGCCCGCCAGCTGGGCAACCTCGAATCCGTCCGGATCGAAAGTGGAGCTATCGGGGAACCCTCCTTGCACACGAGCCTCGCACCTCGGCTTCGGACCCTCGTGCTGCAATTCGGTTACGCCAAGTCCCGCTCGACGACAACGTCCGCACGCGACATCATCGCGCTCCTGCAAGGATGTGGTTCGCTAGAGCGACTGTCCGTCAGAGGCCACGCGTCCGACTGCCCGCACGCGCCTCTCGGCAAGCTCGCATCCCTGCGCTCGCTGTCGCTGCACCTTTCGTGCTTGACGGAGCCGACCTTGATGGCCGTGTCCGCCCTGCCGCTCTTGGCGGACCTGGACGTGCACGCGGACCGCTTGTCCCCCGAGCGCGTGTCCGCTGCGGCCGCGCGCGCCTGCGATGACGGCGCGTTCTTTCCTGCGCTGGAGCGACTGAAGATCCGTGCTGAGCCGGCGCTGGTCGCGTCGGTGGTCCAACGGCTCCCCCGGGAGAAGCTGCGTTCGCTCCACGTGGACGCTGCCGGTTCCGCCCCGCCGTCGGCGTTCGGAGGCCTGTTCCGGGCGATGGCCACGCTGTCCTTGCATGCGTTCACGCTCGAACAGGCTCCCATGGACGATGCGAACTACGCCTCGACAGACGCGTTTTGTCTAGAACACTTGCGACCGTTGTCCACATTGCCGCTCAGACGTTTCGTGCTCGACGTTGCATTGCCCCCCGATCTGTCGGATGCATCGATCGAGGAGATGGCGAGGTGGTGGCCACGTCTCGATCGACTCGAATTGGGGACTCGTACCGCGCTGGAGAATGCCAAGGCGACGTGGAAATCTGGATGCTCGCTGGTGAGCCTGTCTATGCTGGCCCGAGGGTGTGGACACCTCAAGAGTCTCGTGATCACTCTGGATGTGGGTTCAGTACTCGCGCCCGCAGATCTGGGTCATGTCGGTCACCCCCTCACTTCTCTGACAATCAGTTCCGGTTCGCGGCCCGATGTTTCGTCGCTCTGCACACTACTGGCCAGGTTGTTTCCGTCCTTGATGGATGTGACGCCAGGGTTTGCGAGTGAGCACGAAGAGGCATGGGCTGCCGTTCAAGCCACTCTTTCAAAGTATACCCACTGAACATTGTGCCTAGAAATAGACGTAGATCACGTAGACATAGACATAGACGATAGACGATAGACATAGACATGGATCACACATAGACGAATGCGTACATATATCTGATTCGGCGATGCGTTGACATACAATACTACATGAACGTTGTCATTTACACGACGGGCGGCTTGGTACCCGGAGCAAAGGTGTATGTCAGGCCACACTTGCCACAGTATTGGCGATCTTTGTGGAAGGCCATCTAGAGGAAAAGGGTGAGTGGATGAGGCAAGACACGAGCAAGAACATACAAAGACACCAGCACCGCACTCGGCAGTGGGGCACTCGCGACGGAGACGCTTGATCTTGCCGTCCGAGTCGACCTTGTAATACTTGAGGATAGACATCTTGACCTTTTTGCGCTTGTGCTTGATCTTCTTGGGGGTCTACGAAAACCATGGACACCTCAGCACCAGAGGACGGAGAACGACGAAGAGAAGACGGACGTTGTACGTCTTCTTCTTGCGCTTCTTGGCACCGCCGCGAAGACGGAGGACCAAGTGGAGGGTAGACTCCTTTTGGATGTTGTAGTCGCTGAGGGTGCGACCGTCTTCGAGCTGCTTGCCGGCAAAGATCAGACGTTGCTGGTCGGGGGGAATCCTGGAGAGTATGAGTGCGATGATCGAGAAGTTCTGAAGTGGGACGTACCCTTCCTTGTCCTGGATCTTTGCCTTGACATTGTCGATGGTGTCCGAGGATTCGACCTCGAGGGTGATGGTCTTGCCCGTGAGGCTGTCGGTAGGAGGGTCAGCGGGGGGATCGGGGACTGGGCGCGGACGTACGTCTTGACGAAAATCTGCATCTTGTTCGGACGCTCTTGTCTGTCCAACGAAATGAACGGTGGAGTCGTCGACAAAAGCAAGTGCCGTCGAGTGTAGCAAAGGTAAAGGTAAAAGACGATGAAGACAAGAAAACCTTAATTTTATGTTGATGGTCCGTGCGTGATGACTAATACACACGATGATGTAATCACATCAATGAAAGCACGCGACAGTCGCGTCTGTCCTGCGCGTACCAGCATGGACAGCGACGATGCGATGGACGTCGACGCCGCCTTCCCTTCCGAATCGAAAGGGAAGGCCAAGGCCGTCGACATTGTCGCATCTTCCGACGGCGACACGCTACCTTGGTATGACTTTTCTCGGACGCGTTTCCTTACTCACCTGCATGTCATGGGCAGGGTAGAAAAATACAGACCGACCACGCTCGACGATGTCGTCTCACACAAGGACATCACCACGACAAGTGCCTCTCCCCTTTCTTGCCTCCGACCACGCGCTCACCTCACACCGCAGTCGAGAGGTTCATCGACAAAAACCGACTGCCACACCTGCTCTTCTACGGCCCACCGGGCACCGGAAAGACGTCGACGATACTGGCCGTGGCGAGACGCATATACGGCGCCGAGTACAGAAAGCAAATCCTTGAGGTGAGCGCATCGCGTGCCGACGGCGTCCCCGCTCTGAGCGCGCGCGCGCTAGCTCAACGCATCGGACGACCGCGGGATCGAGGTCGTACGGGAACAGATCAAGCAGTTCGCCGAAACCCGCACGCTGTTCTCCAAGGGCTACAAGCTCATCGTCCTCGACGAAGCGGACATGATGACACAGGCAGCCCAAGCGGCGCTGCGACGCGTGATCGAACAGTACACCAAGAACGTGCGGTTTTGCATCATCTGTAACTACGTGAACAAGATCGCCCCTGCGATCCAGAGTCGGTGCACGAGGTTTCGGTTCTCCCCTCTGCCGATGGTAGAGGTCGAGAAAAGAGTGGATACTGTCGTACAAGCAGAAGGGTGCGTCTTTGGAACGCGCGATCTCATGCGGCGCATCTGAATCCGTACCAGGGTGAAGTTAACGGCGGACGGGAAGCAGGCGCTTCTCAAGCTTTCAAAGGGTGATATGCGGAGAGCGCTCAATGTCCTTCAGGCCTGCCATGCAGCGTATGACACTGTTGGGGAGACAGAAGTCTATAACTGTACCGGGAGTCCACACCCCTCGGATATCGAGACGATCGTCAACTCCATGCTCTCGGATGAGTTTACGACGTCGATTCAAAGTACGTGCACTTGCACGATTTCCACTGGCACTCGTCTTTATTTCCACAGTGATGACGGCTCTAAAGACCGAGCGAGGACTTGCGCTACAAGACTTGCTTTCCGGTGCGTACGAGTACGTAGAGACGATCGAATTCAAGCCGCACGCCCGAGTGTACCTCTTGGACTTTCTAGCAACCATAGAGTGAGTGACCACACCAATATCTGCGGGCTCCCGGACGATCCGTTTCCTGCAGACATAGACTATCAACGGGTGCCAGCGAGAAGATCCAATTGTCAGCTCTACTGGGTGGTTTCAAGAATGCCGTTGAATTACAGTCCAAATGAGGGCAACACTAGAACCCTGACAAAGCTACGAATACCCAAGTTGAAAGTCAACTACTAAAGCTTCCCCATGGAAGATGGTTCAGAGTTTAGAGCGGAACTGAGGAACCATTCTTTGCTCATGTAATTCCGAATGCTAAGTGGAGTGTGTTAGAGCATGGCTGCGGATAATCGGCATGCTCACCCGTCAGGTAACAGGACAACAACGTTGATGCCTTCAGTTTCGGCAAGCTTGCGACCTTGCTCAGACTTTAACCAAGTCAAAGCACCGCTAAGTGCACTTCCACTACTACCGCCGACGAGAAGCCCCTCTTTCCGCATAAGGCGTTGAACGGCTTTAACTGCCTCGTCATCCGTTGTCTTGAGCCACGTGTCGATAGTGTCCGGATCCCTGGAAAGAACCTCTGGGATAAAGTCGTAGCCGATGCCTTCGATGATATAGGGTTTGCCACGTGTATGATTGAGAGTATCAGGGAAGGCGAGGATGCTACCAACCTAGGTGGTTTGTCAGTGATCGGGATGTAGAACAAAGAAAGGACACGGACCGGATCAACACCGACAACGACGCAGTGCGGATTGTGGGATTTCTTTAATGCGCGAGAAATTCCGGTAATGGTCCCCCCGTACCCGCGCCGGCGACGAACGCGTCAACCTTCATGGATGATGGTCTTGAGGAAGACGAGGGAGTGGATGTGACTGCATGAATTATTTCTGGTCCGGTGGTGTGTTCATGGGCCAACGGGTTGTTGGGCTGGCGGTGGTGAGACATGGTGATGGAT
>JBBPUI010000007.1:0-83241 GCA_038094615.1 Heimioporus aff. retisporus | reverse complement strand
CGGACATCCTCGCTGCCAGTTTGGGCTGTGACGGTCGAATATTCGAAGGGTTTGTATCACACAATTCCAAGTGTTCTGACTTGTCACTTTCGTTCTTTTCCTCACCGTGACATCCGCGTTGGACCGCACAAGAGAAAGGATCTTCATTGTTCCCCAACCCGACCGCCTCGCTTTGTATCAACTCACGTTTCGTTATAATCCAAAGCAAAGGTTCGTGCGGCAATTTTCTACTGACTAATGTCGAGTACTTGAGGGCCGAGTGTACACTCAAGTCCTCTGCCCGTTGCCTGGTGAGTCGGGTGAGTCTGCATCAAATCAGAAAATAGAAGTCTGAGTCTCTGGCATATCCATCCCCCCGTAGCGTCATCAGGACATTATTAACTACCGGTCAGCATACTCGAATCTCTCGATTAGTTTGTCCGACGTGATTAGTCCCGCTGTCTACGTATCTCCCAATCCTGTTGCCGAGCTTCATTCCAACCCATCAGTTGCCAGCATTCTGGCCCAGCTCCAAGAAACATCGGCGCCCTTGCTCTTAAATCGCGTGAGTACTCCACAGTGTCCTAGTGTGAGCGTTCTGCTGGATCATTTTTTGTGGCTCGCGAGATCTTCGCCGTTCGGCATGTTTCAGAGTTCAGCCGATGATACAGGGGGGCATTCAAACTTCCCTTGTGGTACGAACAAATTCAAATCTGTTCAAGCTTGAAATCACACGTGGTGGCACGCTTGATATTAGCCGAATTGCGGACGTGAAGTCAGACGGCCGAACAGAAGAAGTTCAGAAAGTTGGTCTCCGTCTTGACGTACTCGGACCCCTCAGCTCGTTGACAACATCTTACCATGCATTTGTCTTCTCCGGTCTTTCGACTTTCCTGCCGTTGCAAGTGCCGAACGGAATGAGGCCCATGGCCGTGCCCAGCAGGTCTCCAAACCGCGACCGGGCCGCTCCAGGTGTTGTCATTTTTTGTTCGGTTGCCGACATGATGATCATGCTCACGTGGTAGACCCCATCAATGAAGTAGCCAAGAGACCTTGGACGGACGAATTTGGTACTGCTTCCAAACCACCGTCGGCGCCATGAAAAAAATTTAAACGGATGTTATTCTTATTTGTGTTCATGGTGTGCTCGATGCTGACCGGCCGTTGCACCGAAACAAGATCCCCTCGGTGTTGCTGCCGGGCCGTTGTGATTTTACTACTAACCGTCGGAGTTGTTGAGATTTACTAGCGGTCTCGGTGGCTTGGATGGCACCGTAGTTGCGCTACGGACACCAATGCCATAGAGTAAAGCAGTAAAGATAACTCTGTGGAGTCGATTGCTCACCACTCAGGTTTCCGATCATCTTGCCTTTTTCAGAACGGTGCTTTCAGTTCCTTCATTGGACAACTTGCCCGAGTGCTACTCCTGCATTGCATTTTGCTGGATTAGTTTCATCATCTTCAGGTCGAGCACTGGACAATGTACTTCATCCAGGTGGTCTCGTTTTAGAGTATCTGAATCACGGACTCTTGTTGTATTATCGTTGACGACCATACTATCTTTTGGAAGCAATTGTCTGTCATTCCTTCTTATCCACACTTCCGTCCTGTCATTGTTCAATATCCGTTCCTATCCTCACATCCAGTGGGTGTTCTACTGTAGCCACGGTGACCGAAATAAGGTGGGCATCGAACATTTAGTGACCAGCTTCTCCGCCCGTGGAGCTATCCAAGGCGTTGATGTCGCACCGGGGTGCACCGTTAAAGCGTCACGAGAGATCCCAATTCAACAAATTTGACATACTAAAACGGTGGCTACCATACCAACTAGGTGATTGCTACAAAACAGGTCAGTCGAGGTGGAGACGGTAGAGACGGGATCAGACTTACTATACTTTGGTCCCCCTCCACCTTCGGGTACTGTCCAGGTAATATCTTGAGTAGGCACCTTGATGTCACACAACTTGCAGTGAATGCAGTTCTGTCATGCAAAGGCATTGGCGCGCCCTCTCGCTTGTCATGTAAGTTGCTCACCTGCGAGTTGATCACCAACTTTTTACCGTCCCATCCCTCTTCCTTGGCCACCGCCTCGTCCTCGATGTACTCGTATACGCCTGCTGGACAGGCTCGCTGAAGCAACCCTGCATAGGCACCTACGTTCCTCCGAACATGGTCCTTCCTGACAGCGAGATCCTCCACACCGTCCTTGCGAACACGTAAATGGACCGGTTGGTCCTCTGCATGATTTGTGCCGGTCAAAGTCAACGAGGTCAACAGATCTGTGGACAAGGGTGGCTGGGGTGGAGGATAATCGATCGGCTTGAAATGGCTTGCGGTTAGGGTGTGTTCTGCGTCCAAAGAACGGGACTTGTTCCGGAAGGTCCACGGGGTGCGGCCCTTGAGAAAGAGGGTGTCGAAGCCAGAGTAGGCGACGCCGCCCCATATGCCGAGGGAGGTATTGAAGCTGGCGCGGAGGTTACGGACTTCATGGAGATCCGACCAGATCCAACTGTTGCGAACGGCGGCGTCGTACCCGCTCATGTCGGTTGGAACGGAAGATTCGGGCTCGGAGAGGACGTCTGCGGCTGCTTCGGCTGCAAGGATGCCGGATTTCATGGCGTTATGTGTGCCCTTGATTTTAGCAATGTTGACAAAGCCGGCGGAACAACCGATGAGAGCGCCACCGGGAAAGTGGAGTGTTGGGACAGACTGCAAGCCACCTTCGTTCAAGGAGCGAGCGCCGTAGGCGATGCGGGAGGATGAACCAGAGAGCAGTTGTGTGAAATAAGGATGGTGTTTCATACGCTTGATTCGAAATCAGGATGGCGAGGAGAGAAAGTGAGGGAACGGACCTGTAGTTCTTTGTAGGGACTGAGATACGGGTTCGCGTAGTCGAGGCCGATGGCCAGGCCAAGGCTGACGAGACCATCTGCCATGTGATAGACCCAACCGCCGCCATAGGTGAGGTAATCGAGAGGCCAACCGATGGTATGGACGACCTCGCCGGGACGATACTGGGCAGGATCGACACGCCAGACCTCTTTGAGACCGATGGCGTAGGTCTGTGGATCAGCATGTTTACGGAGGTTGAATTTGGAGATGAGCTCTTTGGAGAGGGAGCCGTGGGCGCCTTCGGCGATGAGGGTGACTCTGGCGCGGAATTCCATGCCTGGTTCAAAGGTGTCTTTCATGCGGCCGTGCTTGTCGAGGCCAACGTCGTTGGTGCACACGCCGGCGACTGCGTTGCCGTCTTGGGTGTAGACGATGCCTGCGCCCGCGAATCCGGGGTAGACTTCGACGCCGAGCTCCTCTGCGATGGTGCCGAGCCAGACGGTAAACTGGGAGAGGGAGGTGATGTAGTTGCCCTCGTTGGACATCTGGGGAGGATGCGGGATCGGAAAGGAGTACTTCTTGGTGAGGAAGCGCATGGAGGAGGAGGTGGCGGGCTGGGTGAGGGGGTGGTCGTCCCTCGAGGGCCAGTTTGGGAGGAGCTCGTTGAGCGCGCGGGGCTCTATGACGGCGCCGGAGAGGATGTGGGAGCCTGGCGGCGGGCGGGGGTGAGGAGAGCGCGGTGGAGAACGAGACACGGACCGATTTCGCTGCCCTTTTCGAGGACGACGACGCGGGCGTCCTGCTGGAGCTGCTTGAGACGGATGGCGGCGGCGAGGCCCGCTGGACCCCCGCCGACGATGCAGACGTCGACGTGCTCCGAGACGCGCTCGAGGGCATGAAAGGCGCGTCTGAACAACATTTGGCGTGTGACAGTCCTCCATGACAGCGTTCTCGACGTTGCCCATCCACGACAACGACGACGACAACGACAGCGACAACGACGACGGCCGTCGCTGGGTCGGCGTCGCGCGCGTGCTCGGCCCACGCTGGTCCCGCCTGCCGTCGCTCACCGTCGGCCTCTTTGGCGTGCAGATGCTCTGGTCGGTCGAAATGTCGTACGGTCCGTCCCCGTTGAGAGCGTCTTGCTCGACCCGCAGCTCACTCGACGCCAGCGTCGCCCTACCTGCTCTCGCTGGGCCTCTCAAAGTCTCTCATGGCCATCGTCTTCCTCGCGGGCCCGCTCTCTGGCCTCGTCGTGCAGCCCATGATAGGCACGTCTCGACATCCAGTCCTGTTCTCCTCGTGACCCCCTTCCAGGCATCCTCGCGGACAATTCTCTCTCTCGCTTCGGTCGACGTCGTCCGTGGCTGTTTGCCTGCGCTGCCCTCTGCGCCCTCGCGACCCTCCTCCTCGGTTTCACCCGCCCGTTTGCGTCCATATTCACCACCCTCGACTCCCCCTCGGTGCGTCGCTCTTCTTTTCATAACGGCTTCGCTCACCCGCCCAGAACGACACCCTCACCATATCCCTCGCCGTCCTTGCCATCTATTGCATCGACTTTTCCATCAATGCCGGTCCGTGCCCCTCCGCGTCTTGCACACGATCTCATTCCCTTTCCAGTCCAAGCACTCGACCGTGCTCTCCTCGTCGACACCATTCCCACTGCCAACCAGCCCGCAGGCAACGCTTGGGCCGCGCGCATGCTCGCCATCGGCAGCGTCGCCGGGTTCTTTGTGTAAGTCTCCACCCCATCCCCATCCCCGTGCTCATTTCCTCTCAGCGGAAACCTCGATCTCCCCTCTCTGTTTCCCTTTCTAGGCAGCGTACAGCTCGAGGTTCTTTCCGTCTTTGCAGCCCTCCTCTTGTTCTTCACCCATGCCTGGGTCTGTCTCCACGTCAAGGAACGCATTCTCCTCAGCTCATCGTACGAATCCATCCCCTCCTACGACCTTCCACTCATCCTCTTCACAGAACTGCCCAAAAAGGCTTCTCTCAAGAGCTGTCTGAATTATGGCAAACACTCACAACTCTGCCTCGCATCATCCGCCAAATCGTACGTTCCTCTCCCTTTTTCCCCCACACGCGCAGTGACGCTCTCTCTAGTGTTGGATCCAGTTCTTGTACGTCCATCCCATCCTCACTTATACCCCGTCTGATCGTCCTCAGTGCTTCACTCGGATGGTTTCCTGTTCTTTTTTACACTACCGTCTACGTCGGCGACCTCCACAAACGCTCTTCCCCCATCCCCACCTCTCCCGCCGCAGCTCTCGCACTCGACGCCGAATCCACCCGCCTTGGCACCCGCGCCTTGCTCTGCAATGCCCTCGTCTCCCTCGCAGCCAACTTTATCATGCCTTTCTTCGTCGTCCCGCATCGCACCGGACCGAGTCCGTACTCGCCCAGGTTGCAGACTTGGCTCGATCGTGTCCGCATCCATTTGGCCACCATGTGGGCCTTGTCTCATTTCCTCTTTGCCCTCTGTATGGCTGCTACTTTGTGCGTCTTGGTCTTGTCTCCCATCCGTCTCTCGTCCAACACTCTTTCCAGCGTCATTTACTCCGTGTCCGGTGCGACCCTGATCGTGGCCGTCCTCGGCTTTTGTTGGGCAATGGCCCAGTGGGCGCCATTTGCGCTGGTGCGTCCCTCATCGAGTTGACCAGTCGGTTTTTCATCTCGTCTTTCTAGCTTGGGGAAGCAATCTTGTCCCACCCCGATTCGGACGACGTGGGGCTGATAAGCTTGCAAGATACGCGCTCCCGCGAGGATGTCGAGCGGGTCGGCGATCACGAAAGGGAGCTGTTGTTCAAAGCGGGGGAGGACGACGAGGGCGACGAGGACGAGCAGGAGAGTCTAAATCACCACGCGCGCCGCGTGTCGAGTTGCTCGGGATCGAGATTGTCGCTGGAGAACGATGAAAACGTGTCTCGGATCATGGAACATAAAGATGCACGTACCAGTCGGGCGGATCTCGCTGAGATGCACGGCGACGGCTTCGGGTCGATCGCCGGTTCGAGCACGGCGAAGAGAAAGAGGGACCGTGGACTGAGCGCTCAAGCGGGCGCGATCATCGTGCGTCTCTCCTCTTGGCCCGCGATCTGCTTGCTCACGGCACGTAGGGGATACACAACCTCTTTATCGTCATTCCTCAATTCCTCGTCACCGGTCTGTCATCGCTCATCTTTTGGCTCGTCGATCCGGCCAAGTCGGTCGTGTTGCATGGTCAGCCGCATCCTGATGACGCTAATGTGGGAGTTGGAGACGCGACGCGACGCGCATTGTGGGGACGTTCCGACGATGCAGCGAGGGGCCCAGATTCGATCGTCATTATTTTCCGGTACGTCGAATCTATCGTTGTATATGCGAGCCTGACGCCGCGTCTAGGTTGGGAGGGATCGCAGCGGCGGTGGCATTCATCCTGTGTTATCGCCTCGCCCAGGAGCTCAAACGACGGTGATTTGATACTCATACTCGTACTTCGTGTTACTAGTAAATACGCCCAAAACAAAATGTCTCGTCCTAGAACACGGTCCCGTCGCTCACGATGTCGATCGGAGGACCGCCCGTCTCGGGCCTCTTGATGCGCGCAATCTCGCGTCCGCCTTTCCATGTCGCACTTTCGAGCACTTGGGCGAGCGTCAGTTGGGTCGCGTCGAGGCGGTACTTGTCGCGGAGCCCTTGGGCGATGCGGTCTCTGCGCACGTGAGCGTGGATAAAGGATGGAGACGAAGGCGTACAGCTCGATCACGGTCATCGCCCGCCATTCAACGATCGCCGGATGAGAAGGTGGCAGACGAGGGATCGCCCCGGGGGTGTCAGGGACGTACTCGGGGCCAAGCGTATCCGGGCGGAGGGTGAGCACGCCAAAATCGACCAAGAGGCCGCCTGTTTGGAGTCAGTCACGAGCCGGACGCAGACACCCGACGGACCATTACGGTACTCGGGCAGACCCGTCAGGTGTTCCGTCCCGTCCCACGTCCATCCGAGCAGTTTCTGCATCGGCTCTATGAGGCTGTAGGTCAGCCATCCGGTCAGCTTGTGGAACGGGACGAGGGCGTCGGCGGGGTCCGCGTCCGGCGCAGACTGGGCGAGGGCGGGGCAGGGCCAGACGTCCCCGAGGGGCACGCCGTCGAGCGAGAGCCTGGACGGCCAGATGGGCGCAAGGGCGTCCATGAGGAGGGTCCAGAGCGCGGTGAGCGGGACGCGGGTGCCCTCCCCGTTCGCCGTCTCCGACTGCCCCTCGAGATAGTCTGCACGAACGCGTGAGCGGCCGACATGCACGCCGAAAAGGTCTGGGGACGCGCCGTACCGAGCATGTTCCCCGGGCGCGCGTCCGCGCCAAAGTACTGCGGATGCGCCTCGAGGGCGGAGGCGAGGCGGACGAGGAGCTCCGCGCGGCCGTGGAGCCCGACCATCGGGTTCGCATCGGTGACCTGCATCGCCTCGGCGACCTGCGCGACCGTGAGGCACGCGAGCCCTCGGGCTGCGAGGGGGTCAGCCTCTCGTCGTCGGGGCTGGGCGCCAGGCACGCACCATCGACACGCCAGGGCTCGCCCGGCCGTCCCGAGAACAGGCCGTTGGAGAACATGTGCACGCTGGCGACCCCGAGCCCCTCCGAGCGCGCGTACGTCTGGCCGGTGCCCGGCTCGGTGTACGTCCACTGGCTGCCTGCGCCAGCGTCGAGGAGGACAGAGACGAGGAAGAGATCGAGGAGACGTTTGCACTGCTCGATCGTGTCGACGCCCGCGGCGGACCAGGCTTGGAGGAGCGGGGGTATGCGGGGGTGGCCGGCGTCGAGGTGGCGCCAGCGACCGTGTGGGGGAATCTATCAGGAGTTATCGGATCTGCGGTCGAGGGCATCTGGGAAACGCACCTGGTCAAACCTGTCCGCAAAGTCTCTCTGGGGAAGGGATCAGAGGGATCGATCCGCAGATATCACGAACACGCGCACCTCGATGATGGTGGAACAAAAGGCAATCACGTCGGGCAACCTTCCGGGATGGTAATCAAAGTGCAGCAACGCACCCTTTTCCGCGAGATCGTGGACGCGGGTGCAACGTGCCCTGATCGCAGGGAGCGTGCGTAGGAACATGTTGGTTAGATGGAGAGCCACCCTCAACCCGGACGGAGTACGAGCATAAATTAAGTAAGGAAGTAGCTAGTAACTAAATTAAGGTAGTGGCGACGGTAATGGTAATGGTAGTAGTGATTGGTAGTAATAGCACTCGAAGCGAGTCAACGCCGCGACGCTTGTTCTCGCGCACAATGCGAGCACACCGACTCGTTTCGTTGGCCAACTTTGGGGTGGGCACGTCCCATCCTAATCAATCTCGGTGAGACCACAGGAAAAAAAAAAAAAGAAACGCGCGCACACTTGCGTACATGTCGTCGAGCAACCGACGCACGGTCGCACATGTCGGGCGCTGTATCGACACTGACTGGACTCGCAGTCGACCTTGTCTTTACGGTCAGCCTCGCTTTTCGATCCGCGACGGGCACGCACCTTGCTCTGCGAGTATGGCATCTGGTGCCCGCACGCAAACTCAATGTTTTCCGTCTCGCGGTAACACATTGTATGGTCCTTTTTTTCTTTTCTCTCGTCAGACACGCCGCATCACAGCCAGGCGCACTCACCGTTTAACGTGGGGGGGAGAGGTGCGTCTGTGGGACGGGGGCGTAGACGAGGAGGGGATCGTGCTGACGGTCCCAACCCGCCCTCCAACCCGTCCTTTAAATACCTGCCAGCGGATCAGTGGGAACACGAGATCTGTCATATACCCCAGCCCTGCTCCATCTTCTCAACGCCCAAGCTCGTCCAAGCCCTTGTCTCCCAATTTTGATTGCGTGCGTGGTGCGGGGGTGAGCGTGATTTAGTCATTTGACTATGCTATCAATTTCTATTTGTCCCTCTTGACAGCGCGGGGAGGGCAAAACGCCCGGAAAGACCCTCGCAAAAACGGGTCATTGGAAAGGGGGTTCCCGACATTTTCACTCAAAATCCGGGTCGATCATCCCATCTGATCCCCATGTCAAATTCTGCCAGATGTGCGATGTCCCTTTTCAGATTCCACCGTCCCCAGATCTTTTTGTCAGGCCGTGTCCGTGCTGCGGGGCAGACGTTGGGGAGAATGGGCGACAAGCGACGCGCATGGGGGGTCGTCTGTCATCGCGGAGTGCTACCCTCGGTTCGGGGCAGGCGTGCGTTTGCCAAGGTCCGGCTGAGTCGCTGTCACCGTTCCCGGATCCAGTGGGCACGACAAATATCAAAGGTGGGTGGTGTGGTGGGTGGCGGGCGTGGTGACATGGGGGAAAGGGTCACTGTGGACGGGACCAAGGTCAGGATGGGCACATGGGCAACAAACGCGTGGTCACCGCTCTGGGGGGAGTGATGCGGCGCAGGTCCGTTTACGTCTTGTCCCGTCGCTCTCCTTGACGTCTATCGCGCTCGACCTTGCGCAAAGCGGCGCCCCATTGAAACACGAACACGAAAGGAGATCGACCAATTCCCGCGGCTCAGATCACCCTTGCCTGCCCACCGCTCGCAGCACGACCACCGGCCAGCGCACAGGCGCAGAACAAGAGGGTCATCGCACATCCCCCGGCGTAAATAAAAACCGCAACGATGAACACCTCGAGTACAGCCCTGAGCGACCCTTGTTGGAAAATAGGGTGGCAGCTACCTACCCAGGTCGCGATTACACTCAAAATAAGGTAGGTGGCAAGTCACACTAGGAAACGCAAATAAGAAAATAAGCGCACCGCGGCAGTCCACTTCCCCTTCCTCCACCGCACCGAATGAAATACATCCTACATACATATGACCTACATCGAAAATGAAAAAAGATGCCCTTCCATCCACCCACAATCAAGACAAACATGAAGAAAAGACATCTTCCATCAGATGCCTACGGGCAAGGCAAGAAAAACGAACGCACAACAAGTGGGCGGGTGGGGAAAACAAGCTCCGACCTTTTCAAATACGAAACAAGATGCACGCCAAATGAAGCTTCTATACGCATACCCTACGGGTTTGGGTTGTGCAGGACGGCGCGCAGCGGGTCAGTCTGGTCGCCTCCAAAACGCGTGGTCTCTCCAGTCACCCGGCACGCGTGTCGCCACAAGTCCCCGTTCAAAGGGGGGAAAGGGCGTGTTCGTAGTCGTGCGGCTGTCCGTGCCCGTCCGCGCCGGTGTCAAATACCACACCGCCTCGACACCCATCTTCTGCAAATAACCGCGCACTCGGTCGTAGTTTTCTCCCACGCGCTGAGGGCCGTGGCTATCGTCCGACAGCGCCAACCGGCCACCCATCTCCATGATCAACTACGAGGGAAAAATAAATAAAATTGAAAACGGAAAAACAAAACAAAAAAACAAAACAAGAAAAAAAAAAGTCCAACGCACACCAAGGACTTCCTCCCCTGGATACGCCGTCCCCCACCCCTTGCGAAATGCCGCCGCATTGACCTCAAACAGAGCACCGTACCCGACCGCATACGCTATGTTGCGCCTCAGCCCTGTCCACGCACGCGGCGAACGATGGGGCGAAAAGGTCATGCGCAACGGCGCAAAGACCCGACAGACGTCAAAGTGGCCAACGACCTCGGGATGGAAGCGGGTGAGGAGACGGTACTGGGCATCGAGGTAGGCAGCAAGGTAGGCGTCGGCGTCGGCGTCCGTAAACGTGTTCGTGCTCGTGATCGTCGTGGCCGTGTCTGTGTCTGTGTGCGTGGCGTCTGGGAGGGTGTGACGGAGGGGTCGAGCCGTGGCGTTCATTTCGGATACCACCGCTTCGTCCCCCATGTCCGCTGCGTCCGTCTTGTTCCCCAGGGCCACGTCAGCCCCTGCGACCGAGTCGTCGGCTTCCCGTGCCCTCGCGGAGGACACCGCCCGCTCAAAGGTCGGTTGATCAAAGTCGATCGGGATCCCGTGGACGTGGTGCACGCTCCCGACGATATACTCGATGCGGCCGCGGTGTGCGTCGAGCAGGGCGGTCAGCCCGTCGAGATCTGCCTCGGAGACGTACTCGGTCTCGAGACCGACGAGGAGGGTGATTCTGGATGCGTATGCCGCCTTGAGTCGATGGGCCTCGTCAAGAAAGGCGATGAACTGGTGCATGAGGTCGTCTGGCGACAGCCCTGCCTGGTGATGTGATTCGATGCGTCATGATTGTGAATTGGAATTGGCGGGGGAACGGACCTCTTCTGGGTAAAGATCCTGGGCTCTGTAGCGGGGGACATGTTCGGTGAGGCCGTACAGGAGGAAACCTTGGCGGATGGCTTCGAGCACGGTCTGCTCGAGAGTGCCCACGGCGTGCCTACAGAACTGGCCCGAGTGCGAGTGGTGGCTGTATGGCATGGACGGGTTTCTGCCTGTAGACGGTGTCAGCGGTGCGTTCTCACGTAAAAGGAGGTGAAACGCAGCCGGAGATGGATATGACCGTACGCCTCGTAGCAAGAAAGAATAAAAAATGTACAGGTCGACGGTGTACTACCCCAGCCCCACAAGGCATCGCCCACCGCAGGTGTCCTCGTGCTGCAGCCCCCCCGTTCTCCCCCTCTCCCCCTCTCCTCCCCGCACTTGATGCGTCTAACACAATTGAACCCTTCTCGGCATCATGCGTTGCATTTTGAAAATCGGAAACTTAATGAGTTCGCTTCTCGCCTGGAATTTTTACACCCCGCCTGCACATGATGTAACCGCACAAACTACCCCTCCCCCCCTCTTGTTCCGGTCAGGTGCTCGGCTACGACTGTCAACACGACGCGGTCGCGATCATGATCATTCGGTATTGAATATTCATCTGCGGGGAAGCCATGTCATGTACGTACCGCAGGGGTGCTGCGCCGCGAGGCCCTTGCGATGGGGCTAGACCGCCTCGACGACGAGGGCGTTGGAAACGCGCTTGCAGGTTTAGCACGGGTTGACGAAGATGCCGTTGATGGGGTTCGGACGTGTGGCGCCGTTGCTCCCAGCGCAGAGGCCTGCTGCTGCAGCGGTGGTGATTGGCGATGCCACGGCATCTGATAGTGTAGCGCACCCCACCAGTTCTGCATCGCATCGAGTCGTTCGCGCTCGCGGCGCTTGCGTTCGAATGCGGCGCGGTAGCGTTCGTAGGACTCGCGAAAGGAACGATCGACGCGGGAGGAGAAGATGAGTTCGCCACGGGGGTTGGTCGTGGGTGGGATGGGGGCGATGGGCACGGATGTGTTCCGGTCGGTCGGTGCGGGTGGGGTTGTTCGTGTCAGGGACAGGGATGAGGGGGGAGAAGACGGTTCGGCAGACGGCCTCGAGAACACGAGGGCGAGTGGGTTGAGGGAAGATGTCGAGCGCAGGGGTGGCTTGCGGACGTTGAGGTACATGTTCAAGGACCGCAGCGCCTTGTTCGCGTGCGGGACGTAGCTGATGTGCGGGCGGGCCAAGTCAAGTCAAGTCAAGTCAAGTCAGATCAGGCGAGCCGGATGTGGGCAAGGGCATTATCGTACCGGTTTGCGTAAGCGATCTTTTCGGCGTACATGCCGCTGGCGAAAAAGAGGAGCAGGGTGGTGATGGCGACGAAGAGGAGGCCGGACGTGAAGTAGGGGTGGGGTTTCACCTTCCGCACGGACGGGTAGACATCGGGGAGGGTGTGGCGGAGAAAGTAGGTGTAGGGAATGTCGATAAAGGACGTCTGCAACAGGACCTCCGACAAGAGAAAGAGGATGACGAGCACGAGATGGAACAGAAACACTGGTGGTGCTCAGCGCATCGGAACGGCAGAAGAGACGCCAGCACGTACGCTGGTAGCGAGCCTTTCTGCGCTGGAGCAAGGCCGCGTTCGTCTTGAGACGCTCCTCGAAGAAGAGCAGGTC
Organism: Heimioporus aff. retisporus; assembly: GCA_038094615.1. Classification (NCBI taxonomy): domain Eukaryota; kingdom Fungi; phylum Basidiomycota; class Agaricomycetes; order Boletales; family Boletaceae; genus Heimioporus; species Heimioporus aff. retisporus. Next base: position 70,585 of record JBBPUI010000007.1, on the reverse strand, counting down.
GCGATAAGTTGCAGGGTCATTTGCGGGGTGGAACGAGCGCGACGCATTGCGACGTGCCATTGGCAAGGGAGAAGGTCGACACGTGATCCAACTACCAAGTATGTACTACTACACTTTTCTTTCCTTCTCCTCGTCCATCATGACCGTCGTCGTGTTGGCTTTGGTGTCGCTCCTGGCCCTCGTCGCGACGGGCCGTCCGGTGTAAGTCGCGTTCTGCATTCTCTTCGTTCTCCACTTCACTCATCTCTCAAGTCCGTCGACCCCGTCCGACCTGCAGGCCACGTTCCAAATCCAACCTGGGCAGGTCCCTTTTCATTTCACACCTTTGCTCTGTTGACAAAATCTCCCCAGCGAACATGACCTCTCTCTCGCCGCGTTGGCGCCCCACTTGCCCGGGGACGACCTTGGCGCTCCCCTCGAGCTCGAGGTGCCCGCACACCCCGGCGAACTCGGCCCTGTCGACCTCGAACACGCCGCCTCGCTCCTCGTGCTCGCAGTCGCCCTCGCCGCCTTCCTCGCGCTCTCATGCATCGCCCTGACGCTTTACGTCCTCCTCAGGTCTCTCGGCAGCCACGTGCTCGCGTCCATGACCGCATGGAATCTCCTCCCCCATATCTGGCGTCATCCAGGATCCGAGCCTCGAGCACAGAAATCCCTCCCTAGCGGTCGCTGTGTCTCACTTCTCGATGCTGAAGAGGGCTATGCAGAGGTCCACGCGAGCGAGGACAAACTCTCCCCACCCGACTTGGACTCGGACTGCGACGACATCGACGAGAAGTACCAGGATGCGCTCGATACGACGCCTCTGCCCTGCATGCTTGACCTTGCCAACGAAGCCCCTCATGTCGCGGACGACCCGCCTGACCATATCAGTTCTCCGACTCCCACCCGTGAGGTGTGTCCCTCTGCCTCTCTCACCGTCCCCGCCTCTCTTAGGCCTGCATGGTCCGTTCGTGCGATCGACACACCTGCGCTCGGTCTCTCATCGCGCGATCCTGGTTCCCCGTCGCTTGCCTCCCTGCCCCCCCCTGACTTTCCTTTTGAGTCAGGGTCACCCCTTCCTCTGTCTCACTCCTCCCGCCGCGCCTACCGCTCCGCCATGCTTGAGCTCGACATGGCCCTCGCAATGCAACTCCGCCCCGGCCTCGACATCAGCCCTGACGCTGCGTGGATGGTTCGTTTTCTGATGACCATCTTTGGCTGGTTTGCGGTCGCCCTGACCGGTACACAAACGCATGCATATGCTCAAGCGAGGTGAACTTTGTGATCGTGCACATCTCCGCCATCGCCTGTCTGCCCGCTATTATGCATTCGAAATGTATCGTCATCATGGAATCGCTATCACTCGCCTACTCTATGCATCCTGTTTTTCATCATGGTTCATTCGGTATCCATATCCCTGTCGTTTTGTCCAGCCCTTGGCTCGTGCCGTCGCTGTTCCCTTGCATTTCATTTCATTCCCTTTCCAGCATTCGATCGCATCCATACAGATATCATGACGCAACACCCACAGAATCAAGACCTCGTAGCATCATACAATGATGGAATTAAAGCCGTTGTTGTTTCGGACAGAGTTTCCCATTTCTCAAGTTCTTGTCCGTCCTTACCTTCTCGTTCATGTCATCGATCTGGAGGTAGAAATCATTGGCACCTACATACGGTAACATACAGGAGCGCCCGTGAACTGGTCAAAGACATGTTAACATTGTTTTCTACGTCCCCTTTCCGGCCCGCAAGGTGTGCTCGACTATCAAGCACACTCGCCCAACCAATATCGATCATGCTCCTATGCATGCATGCCATGTGCATGATCCGTGATCCGTCGATCGATGCACAGCGCGGTCATGATTCAGAGCGACTGGCAGCGCGTAATCACCGTGGCATGTACGATACAGCTAGTCCGTCCCGTCGACCCACTCGGTCGGCGGTATGTATGCTGTTACATACTGCAAGGCGGACGATCGGCAATGAAAGCGAGGTTGGCGTCGCCTCCGTGACCAACGGCAGGTGGTGAACGGCCGTGTGTGCTGTTTTTGATCGTACAGTCGCGTACGATCGATGATGAACGCTGTGGGTCTTTGCAATTTTGGTTAGAAATTCCAGGCGTCTCGGAGTGGAAACGGGACCATCGTGCGTGACCGCGATCAGACGCATTGCCGTGTGGTGCACAAACGACGAAACCGCGTGCATTCGACTTGGAAAAAGAAAAAAAAAAAAGTTGGCCAAGACGTCGTTGACCGCGTCATCCGTGCACCGTCGACGGGTGGGACGGTGGCAGCAGTAGTAGTCCGATCCTTGTGCTCCACATTCCACACCGACGTCCGAAGTTGGCTGGCACGTAATCTCTGGAGTCTGGACATGACGAACCCATCACGTCCGGCGAGCGTGGAGGGGAAACGTGCATCCGTTGCGTATGCGTCGCACGAAAAGCGTACGGTCGGTACCCGGGCCGAAGGGCGCCACGCCTGCCCGTCCATCCGTTACTTCCTTCCATAGTAATCTCGCCACAACATGTACAGTGTTCGAACGCCACTGCCAAAGCACCCGTCCGGAGCCACTGAAGGCGTGCGAGCCACTCGGAGAATGCTATCCGAGCTGCGTGACATTCAAGGCTTCGTGGTCGGATAGTCACAAATCGCAGCTATGCTTCGAGATGGCAGGATGCAGAGTCGGTCGGTAGCTACGGGACTTGGAAAGGCGCGGGTGCGCATGACGGTGGGCCATCTAACATGCTACGTGAACGCAGTCCCGACGATGGTTCGGACAGGAAAAACAAGGCGCACGAAGAACGACTTGTCGATGTTCGTGACATACCCCAGACATTTGCGAAACCGCGTTGATGATGGCGGTTCATACGGCCTATGCCGGGCCTAGAATGCTCAGACTCGAGTCGATCAAGATGCACACGACACCAAGTGTAACAAGTCGCGCCTTAGTAAGTAACGAGTACAAAGCAGAACGCGAGGGTAACAAAAAAAAACATGAAACCAGGCACCGAAATGAATGTATTGAATGCGTCGGTCCAGCGGTAGTTTCTTTATTGTCTTCCGCAGCGCATATGCAGCGCGGGTATGATCCAGGCGGGCCCGACTCGTTGACCACATGCTTATAAAACACAGACGTAACCTTGCTCTCAGCATCGTCCACGGCCCACATGGTCCCAATCACGGAATGGAATCCAGCAAACCGCATAGCAGCCGCAAGATGAAATGGCCTCGTCCGGACTTCCTTCGTCCCCGATGGTCGTGTGACAAGCAGACGGACACGCAAATTCCGAGTTCTGCGGATCGAAATCGGTGGTGCGATGGATCGTGAGATGTGCGTCCGACTTCGTCGCGATGGAGTGCGAATGGCGAATCAAAAGGATTTCTTCCTTTTTGGGATGCCATGACACGCGAGATGCTACCCACTGATTCTTGCTCAGCTCCTCTGTGACCCTGGAAACGCGCGACGCTTCGTCTTCGACGTGCGTGAAGACCGCGACCTGACCAGTTCGGCACCGACAGAAAGGTGTTCCGAGTCTGGAGGTGAACCGCGAGATTATCTGAGGCTACAGACCGACCGGGGTGATCCGGTGGGCAAAGTTTGATTGGCTCTTGATTGAAGACATTCGCATCATCGAGGTCGTCTGCCGAGCCAACTCTGTTAAACCGAGCGGAGAGATGTACTGACGAAGCATTTCGCAATCAAGGGTGATCGCCTCATCAATGTCGCCGGTCCCCCCTGTATTGTTGAAACTTTGTCGCGCAGGTTATGTGCCTGATAAAGTAAATACCCGGCTGGTAGACATGTTATATTATTGGTTTCGACACGGATAGACAGTAGTAATTACCATTACCCATGAGAGGGCAGAGAATTGACCAAATCTGATGGGTCAATTAACGGGCGCTCGGCGTAGTGAGTGCTTTCGGGCTCCAACATTCAATGCAGAAAAGGGTACGGCGGCACGTGGAATATCTTCCTCAGCAAGCTACCCCTTCGCCCAGTGGCGCGGCTTCATGGTTTGTCAGCCCGCATGTCAACTCAAGAGGATGGACCAACGGCAATGTCGTTAGAACATATTCGTTACAAGCGGTTGGATAAAAAAAATTGGCCCCTAGTAGATCGACGGATGAAATTATCTTGCGTCGTAGGTGAAAATAATCCGTCGTCTCGGATGGTCTGAAAAACGGCATGCGTGAGAGGCGACCGACGGGGGATGTAAGTGAAAGAGCACTCGCGGATTCCGTCGGATCTTCGTTGCCGTCACCATCGAGCGGCTACCAAGGCGGGGAGGCATTATACCACCTTGCATAGAGATCAAAATGACCACTTCGTCTGTTCAAGAAGACAGACAATTACTGACAAGCCATCATTTGATGGCTCGCCGTTATTGCCCCGAAGAAATCTGCTGATAGGACACTTCAGAGCGTAGAGAGGAGTATCGACTTTTTCGGACCAGACACTTTGCGAAGAAGACCAGTCCGTGCATCAGCAACCCGGTTGAAATCCCCTTCCAGCACATGCGTTTCTGCCAACCCACGGTTGGCACATTTGTAACCAGAACCCAATGGACCTTGTACTCCGCTGTATCGCCGCCCGTTATTGGCAGTGCGCACGGGTCAACAAGACAGGAATCAGGAATCATACACCATACACCATATATATGCGTCGATGAGCGTGACAAAGTCACCACGCACGCCTCGTCATCCGCGTTGACGTCGCAACGTTTGGATTGGCCCCGCGCGAGGCGATGATGAAGTATCGCCGACTATCTCTAGAGGGTAGTCGGCCATTTGATCCCACCTGTCCAGCTCTTCCTGGAGCCCCAGGATTGTAGATGGATCACCTTCTACACAGCGCGATCAAGCATAACAGCCAGATTGTTTGAAGGAATCACCTTGAAAAGCGATCGTTATTGCCTCACAGTCGATCCACGGCTATGGCTTCGTCCCTATGTAGCACGAGAGACCCAAATAAGAGTGGGCACTCCCAGAGCAAAGGATATGAGATGCCGCGGGAGGCGATAAAGCGACTTAAAGGTTTATTGAGTGGACGTACCTCCCAGGGTAACCCGTCAGAACATGTTTCTTTTGTCAGTAACTGACTCGGCTCGTTGAGCGGGTACCTTAAACTCAAGTATAACATGGGTTGTAATGGAGGTAATTTGCGTTAGTTTATTCTAATGTGCTGGTTAGATACGACAATGTGAGGTGTCTATTCGAGGGCGGGCTACCGCGCAAACGCGGAGCGTTAGCATACCTACACCAAATCTGCGGAGGTATGGGGCCATCCAGATTTTCCATTCTCTCGTTGCCTCGACGCACCTTTCCATACCCAGCGCAGTCACGATTGCAACCTAGTCACCGCAGGCTTTATCATCTAAGCGGGGGTATATCGAATAAATTATTGACAACCACCTACGAAACGGCGTCGACATTTCCTATCCTCGTTCCAGTCCTCCATACCATTTTAATGGTGCGTAGGCTTCTTCCCGTCGACAAACATGTTCCTCGTAGCGCTTGGTAAGCGAATCTCCATCCCATCCATGTCTTTCGTGACGTGTACTTGGCATCCAAGGCGACTGGTATCGGTCAATCCGAACGCGAGATCGAGCATGTCGTTTTCATCGTCCGAAGGTTCGGGGAGGCTGTCATAATGTTCTGGCGGGAGAATGATATGACAAGTCGAACAAGCGATGGAACCTTCACATGCACCTAGGGTATATTAGACACAAGAAAAGGCCTCGAATGCCGTGTGTAGTAGGTACCTTCAAGCTCAATGTCCCATTCATGTGCAAGAGATAGAATGTCGTCGCCTTCGCTGGCTTCGATCGTTTTTATGAGGGTCCCCTTGTGGTCTTTAAAGTGGAGCTTGATGCTGAAATGACAGAGAATTGGACCGTGAGCTTGTGTAAGACGCAGGGATGGATACGAACCCAGTTCCAGGTGTGGGACGCGTGATGCTTCCGTGGTGCCGCACTAAACAACACGGGTGCCGTCAAGGCGAGAACTCGGGTATGAAGACGGAAGATGTATACCACGAGACATATGCAGAGAACGATAACGTTGTGAAGAAACCTCGGTGGAAAGTTTCCATGAGAACCGGGCAAGGCCAAGAGGCGAGGATGACTGGAATAACCGGTGAAAGGGACGATGCGAAGGAGGCGAAAGGCGTGTCAGACCAGCGGATAGTCGCAAGCCGGGCATGGCAGTCGTGGTTAGACGTGCAAGTTCGACCGGAATCATCGACGCCATTAACGATGATGTTAGTAAAGTGCAAAAGTGTCGGCCGTTTTGAGGGTATGTGTCACGTGACGCTATCCAAATTTCCCGAAGCTGACCTTTCCAAGAACGTTCTTGTCCAAGTCGTACCATGAGCCTCCTCTGTGACTTTGTGGGTGCCCGAGCTTCTTTCTATCCTGCAATCTCTAATAATGCTCAGAAATCGGACTGGAAGACGGACGGTCTCGCCGCTTTTTTGATCGTTGGACTCTGTGTATCTTATGCTCCGCAGGTGTGCTCGCCCGTTTCGTCAGCGTCATTATTACTCACCATCATCTGCAGCTCCTGCGAATAATTCGGGCTGGAACCTCCATAGGATTCAGTCCTTGGTTCCTGCTTCTCGGCAGCACGTCCTCTGCAGCCGCCATGCTTAATATGAATGTTATGTCGTTTTGTTGTGCTATAAAGGCTAATTCTATTCTGTAGGATTACCCTTCAGTATCCCGTCATACGCTGTTGCACTCAAATGGTGCGGTATCCGTCATGATTGCACCAACTATGTCTCACCTGAGCCAACAGGGTCTAGGTACATGCATCGAACAAACTGCAGGGGTGTTGCAAGTCGCCACCCAATGGTTCCTATTTACAATGATGTGCGTGATGATTCACATCTAGCGTCCCGTTTCCGACTCTCGCACACTTTCTTAGTCTAGTACTTTACATGCTTTACTATCCTCCCAATCTCAAGTATATCCAACTCGATATTGATACACATGACGGGCGACCGATCCATCATCTTCGTACAAGATTAAAGAGTTCGGAATGGCGTCTGTCTGTTATTGTCTCTTGGATCGTCTGTCTCCACATGTACGTTGCATTTGCCCATTCTTTCTGCGCAAACAGTTCACCTGTGCCCTGACACAGGGCAATCACTCTTCTCACAACGTTTGTCCTGCTTGCGGACTCCCCACCATCACCGGATCCCACTGTACCGCATCCACCCCAGATTAAACTCTGGGCGACGTTCTTGGGTGTGACGTCGAGTTTGCTGGCGGCTATACAATACGCCCCGCAACTTATTCGAACATATCGCCTCAAACTTGTTGGCGCCTTGAGTATTCCAATGATGGTAATTCAGAGCCCGGGGGGGATTATCATGGCTATCTCGATTGCCATGCGCCCGAGGACGGATTGGACGAGTAAGTTCCGAGGCAAAGTGAATGGAGTCAACTCAACATCTCTGTCTAGGCTGGGTGATGTATGCTGTGTCGGCGGTGATGCAAGCATGTTTATTGGTCATGTGCTTCGTCTGGAAAGTGCGACAACACCGTCTGGGGATTGACGACTTTGGAAAGCCAATCGCAGACGCTGGCGAAGTTTCCATCGAACCTTCCCTTGTCGAAGAGAACGGCGTGAGTGTCGTTATTGAGGGCGAGGCGGACGAGGCCGTGACGGAGGATACACCACTGTTGAAACCGGGGAGTGTGGTTCATCGGGGTGGAATTTTAGGATGGATTCAAGACTTGGGCAGATAGACCGGCTCTTGCATGCGGAATATTGAGATTGTTGGCACGAGGATGCATGGATTCACGATAAGCATTTGGGTATGGATACATAGCTGGCATCGTAATACGGTATGTTCCGTTGGCAACTGGGTGGCAGCATGAGTCGAGTTACAGCTTGGTCTCTCGAGTCGTAACGTTGATCAATCTTTCTAAACCAGCCCTCATGTGTGTATCCATCGCGACGCTCGTACGCGACTGCTTGTCGACAAAGACGTGTGTGTACCCTCCCACTGCGGAGGGCGCATCATCACTTAACAGGGTCGCGTCTTCTCCTGCAGACCTGAACACGCCCACTTCGTAAGTGACCGAGCTCTTTCCGAGCCGCGTCACCCTGAGACACAAATCGAGGACGTCCGGGAATGAGAGCGGTGAAAAAAACTGTGGGTTTCGGGAAGAGCAACCAGAGAGTTGGCGTCAATCGGCAGTCGAGGAGGCAGACTCACCTCGCAAAACGACGAGACAACGAGCCCGATCTGGTTCGCGTTTCTGTCCGCATCGCCAGCGCGGGTCGGTGCGAGCCCACAGTGTTGGATGAGATACGTGTTGATGATCGCGTCAAAGAGGTGGTAGTAGACGGCGTTGTTGACGTGCGCGTACTGGTCGTTGTCGCTCCTTGATGCCACAGTGCCGTCATGAGCGCGAACACGAGTATGTGCATATGGTTATACCGAGACGTGCGTCAGAATGAATGGATGCAAGCTGGGAAAGCGCATGAAAAGGGCGAACCAGCGTGTGCGGTAAGAAAGATGGAATGGGTAATCGGAGCGTCGTCGCAGCTTCTTGTCGTTGGTGTTGATGGACATAGGGCGTACAGTGTAAGTAGTCTCACGCTTCCAGCTAGTAGGATTTAACTGTTTCTACTCATACGGCACACATGCTGCGCCAATATTTATTTTAGATCGGTCAGCTACGTAGTATGGGAAGATAGCGATCCGCCCTGTTGATCATAGATGAGTACAGTATGAACCGCGTTCACGTCCCTGTAGTAGGTATTGCCTTTCGTATCACCGTAGGCAAACGTGTTGTTACTTGTTCCATTGCCTCCGTTGCCTGTGGGAGCTACTGTGAAACTCCCAGCTGTATATGCGATATGAGTGAAACATTTGCATATATGAACGTGATAACGAGCACACCTGTCTGCTGGCGCTCCGAAATTGTTGAGCCGAGAATGAATGGAGCGGGAGTAACCTGGCGGTCATAGGAGTGGTCAACCACAGTGTAGACTGCCACATGTGAATGAGTTCGCGTCGATCACCAGAAAATCAATCAAAGACCATACACGTTTGCGTAGTGTTCGTGACGTTTAAATAGGTCACATTGATGTAAAGTGGATATCGAAAATTGTCCACCAGGACCGGGTGGCCATCATGAATGGACGAGGTGCATCCAGTAGATATCTGTGCCACATTCTGGACGGGAATTCGGTAACTCGAAGAAAACACACTCCCGGTAACTCACTTGGATATAAGTATTGTTGAGGTAGTACTGCGTGTTAGTATAATTAAGGTTTTGTTGGAACTGCACATATTTCTCCTGTCCGCCCCCACTGATTACTACGGCCTCAATAAGAAGGGAGTGCTGAGCGTTCACAGTGATGTTGACATCCATTCCATCAATGCTGGCCGAAGTATCAGTCACTGCATATGGCTGGACATCGTAGCGCGTAATTCGGCCAGTTGTCGGCTTCTCAGAAGGATCCGTTACGACCTGCAGCAGCGCCGAAACATACCAATTTTGGTTCAGCGTGTGGTTTGCCTCAGCGGAAACCACCTCTAGAGTGATAGCGTGAGGGAGACCATCAGAAAGGATGGGAGCGAACGGTGTCAAGTCCAGGAAGTATGTCGGAAGATCTAGAGCACCATATGATGTAATGGGCCTGGGAGACAGGTGAATAAAGGAACGGAGACTCCTGTATGTGAATCCACACCTCCAGAGGGCAGGATTGATTCCTCCCGTGAAGATGACCGCATAAGGGAACCCAGCGCCGGCAAGTTGGCCGTCAACCAATAAGCGCACCTCACGGAACGGACCACCACCGTTTGTTGTATTAGCAGGAAGATCACCAAGATACTTGTCAGGAACGTTGAAGTACTGTCCATTGGTACTCAGTACTCGAGGCAAGCGACTACAAAAAAATTGCAAACCCAAGTCTCTTCCTCGCCGTTACCCGATGCGTAGAGTTCTGCATAAATCTCCACTGTATTTCGAGGTAGCGTGACGTTCAACTACAATAAAAGTTAGCATCATAACACGTGGAAATGGACATTTCGCTCACAGAGAATGCAGGAGGGACAGAAATGTCGTCGACTGTGCGGTTCAACGTGGCAGAGATCGGGACAATAAGGTTTGATTGGTTTGCCGTAGGGTGTTCCTGCGAAGCCCCGTAAAAAGTTGCATGGAGGGTTGCTATTGACAGAGGTTCATTAGATCAAGGCTGACATTTGATCAGCATCAAGATACACACTAGTATACTCTCCATTCAGCTGAGTTTCCAAAAGATTGTTCAACTCGAGGATGAATATCCCCGGTTTAGCGAACAGCGGTATATAACGAGTAACGTCTTTGGTGTATGTCCAGATGATCCCGTGTTTTGTTGGTTCGGGTGTTGATGTCCGCCAGACTGAACCCATGTTCAATAGCATTCGAGAACAGACCACCGTACATACGTACTTTCGGTGTTTTGGAGACTGAAAACACCGAGGCGATCAAACTGAGTTCCGTTGGATATCACAGTGAAGTTCAGGGTCACCGCCGCCCACGAACCAGGCGCTCCACAGTCGGTGGGGGGACTACGAACCATGAAGTGTGCAGTATCAGACAGTACAAGGACTCACATATATTGAACAACCTCGGGGCTGATTCATCAAGTAGGGAATGGATTTGTAAGGGCTGTAAACTGTCAGGAAGGACTACTCACTGTCCGTAGGAGTTTCCAAACGTGCGCCTGTGGTGGCATCAATCGTACGTTATTCTCCACGGTTACTTGATACTCACTCAAGAATCATTATTGTGCACATCTGGGCGCCGCTAGGAACGGGCGGAGGCTGAGCAACTTGGAAGTCAACCAAGGTTTGACTGGCACGAGCAGCGAATGCCACGCCTAGCAACAGCGCAAATCCTCTGAACAACATCCTCAGAACAACAGTAATGAAAGAGTTCTGGAAAGAATGATGGAACCATTTGTTAGCGTTTTGTAAATGTGACGAACCTGACACTGCCGGGCATGTGAGTCGCCGGGTACGGGCGCGACGCTGACTCGCGGACATCAGACCTAGTTGAAACATGGCGACGCCGCTACATATATCCATGTACAGACTCCCAGCTTCAAAACATGTCGAGAATTACCACCATCCATGGCCATTGCATGCAAGTGTCCCTGGTAAGCAAGATAAAAATAAGAGATAAAGTATTGGCTGTCTGCGCCAACTTACCGCCAGACATACACACCGGTTCGGCACGACAGAACGAATTTGGGCCGGCTGCAGGATGGAACAGGTGTTTTAGCGATCACCAGAGTTTTACCATCCTGGTCCTGATCCTTGCAGGCAATCAGATGGTTAGTATTCGACAAACATGTTCCCCCCCACGGCCCGGAGCTCAAGAAAGGTGGCAAAACTCGCGACAGATTCAGCCGAGTCAGCCATGCCACAATGGAAGGCTGGCGAATAACCTGGTTACGCGACAACCAAGCTAAACGTATTGACAGCATGCCAATGCATGCTCCGGAGACCGGATTATAGTTTTCCAATACGCTGTCGCCGGCTTCGCGGCGTCGAGAGCGTGAGGAATGGGTTTATCCGGTGGCTGTACTATATTTAAACTCCCTTGCTGCAAGAAAACATTTGCAAATGGATGCAGCATGGGTGACCTTGGCCACGAGAAACCTCGTACGAGCAACGGTTTTAGTCACACCGGTCACGACGCTAGTAAGTTCGCGGATAACTAGCAAACTCAGGTGCATGATGAACATCTGCATGGATGTTATCATTCGAGGCACGATCGGACTGATAATGTTCTCAAGGCCATGTGCATTTTCAGGCATAACGGTCCCGCACACGGTTCGTTGGCAAAGTTAGGCACAACGTCTGGCACGGTTTGGCGCTGTTATTCGATCCAAGAAGACATCAGACGCCCGATACACTGCTCAGGACAACAACTCAATGAGAAAAGGCGGTGTTCACATGCACAGCGACGCCCTCACACAGGCAACTAACTACAGCTGCACAGCTCTCTGACATGATCTCATTCGCGATGACGGCTTGAGGGTGCAAGACGTTCCTGAAAAAAAAAGATGGCGTTACGACAGCACTAGAACGTCCGAGTCGGAAAACATGATACCGGACGAAGAAGTAAGCCACCATTCAGAGGCAGGTACTAGGTGCCACCCACAACGTCCCCGTCTCGCTTCGTCACCGCTGTCGCAAACGGTTCGTACACTCGTCGTGCCACACCCCGCGACCAGTGTTGGAGGCCAACCCGTACATAGCCATAGTATTATTACTTGAATACCTACGATACTTACTCTATATTTCCTTTTTTGGACATCGGGCGGTTCACACGTACCAATGCTCATTTACTACGCTTTCCTCCAGTACTTGTACCGCGTTGACTGGAGGTAGGTTATTCGGTATTATTGTTTAGTCTACTTTATTTGCCTGTACTCATACAACTACAAACGTGCTCCAATAACCTGCATTTACCGTGTTTTGTCATCACGCTAGTACTGGCATAGACTAGTGGTGTGTACACTTTGCATGTTTGTACCAGTCATCTACTAGCGACCAGTGTTCGTGTGCGTGCATTTTGTTCGCACAACCCTGATTGCCGTTGCGGATCCGCACACGGGATGATAATGACCAAGGGGTCAACAAAAGAATCGAGGATACGTAAATATGCTTACTACAAAGTAGACACTGCGCGGGTGACCAGCCAGAAAAGTAGGCTACGACATTGTCAACGGTACGTTGATATGAGATGATGTGACTCACCGTCACGGATGTTTCAGCATGGACGTAACGTGTACAAAACAGAGATCAAAATTAGTATGTTCGTTGGCATCTATCGTGATCCAAGATGGCCGTGATGCAGGGTACCTGATTATCGTCGTTATCGTCATATGGCAGGGTTATGAAGAAGTCTGCGGAAGGACTCGCGCCTCCGATAGCGGTATCGCACATCACAGGGACTGGACAAACTCGTAGGTGTTGGATCAGCAAATGGCTCGAACAACCTACCGATGGTGTTCTGCAGAATGCTCCTGTGCCATAAAATGTATGTCAAGCACAAAAATTCGCATCAGGTGCTAATCGGCGAGCCACTGGATACGTCAGGGGCTTACAATGTGACCCTCACGATCAGCGGAATGTGCTTACCAACGATTCGACCCAGCGGCAGGCAGACATGTTGACGATCGACGCATCTGCCATTCGTTTTGATGATGATCATGTTAGAAAATGTTCTCTGCATGATCGCTGCCCTGAGTGCTACCCAGCGACCCACTTTGACTCGGGCCCCTGAAGGTATTAATGACGACGACAAGAGCAGCAAGCAATGTCGCCTGTTTGAGTCACATTTAGGTACGTGCCGAACACTAGGGGAAAGAGTTAAGCGCTCGGCCATTTTCACGTGTTGGGCGTATACTACTCCAAGCTTTTCAAGGAGTTCGTCACTTCATGGTGAACGAACGATTGTTCATTGACAGGCCGTCGAAAAAAAAAAGATTCAAGTTTCTCCCACGGCTTCTATCAACTGACCACCAATAGGCTATATGTTGAATGTGTCCCTTCGACTCGGCGCCTGGAATTTGGTGAATTGATGAGCGGTTAACCACGCCTGAGGCCACCCGTAAAATCCGGGATTCCCACTGAGGCCCCGTAGAAACTGGTCCAATTTGGCTCCGTAAACCGTACAGCCTTGATAGGCTCTTGAGAAAGGAGTGCCAGCCCGTTGCATCACGCCGTGGATGACGAACGTAACTTTAGTTTGTGTCAACAATGAGAAGGCTGTGGACTGATCGATGAGAAGGTTTGGTTTGAATTAATGACAACAAAAAATAGGGCCGATATTTGGGGTACATATGTTGTTACCCTTTGACGGTGCCTGGCTCTGCATTGCCCGACTCACCAACGTCGCCTCTTACGTATTCGTAGCTCGATTGGGTCACAGCCTCGGGACATTGCACTTTGTATTTTTTCAACCCGATTATTATGTGTCTTCAAATTTTTGGCCTGAAGAGATTGGGTTTGAATTGGTGTTTACGCCTCATTTCTATCGTTATGATCAAATGAGTCCATGTCATACCAACCCCAGCAAACATTGTCCAGGGGTTCATGAGTACACTGGCAGCGGGTTCCCATCAGAATTTGATTGAGTAATTAGCCTGCCTACTATATCCTGTTCGTCATCTTCTCTCACCAAACCATGCATGGACGCTCATAGAAAACCAATCCCTCGGGACCGAGTTAACCCAGCTTGACGCTTGCCGGTAGAGCTTGGCAGCACAGCAAGGGAAACTGTTCACCACACAACCAGCAGTCGGCATCTTAGGACGTGCGCCAGACGGACAGCGCATCTCACGCAAAGGATACATGATCAACGTTGGTTATATAAAGGATGTTTACAGTGAACAGTTGGTTTAAAGTATCCTTCCCGTCAGTGACAAGCCTGAGATTCCAGGGTTGATGCACACTTGACAACCTCTGAGTAAATGCAAGACCACGTCGTCATTGGCACCCCGAGGCGTCCGTACGCCGCTCGCTCAAGACCCGCTTGGGTTCGAACCAAATTCGGATGCGAAGTCGCGCCCCACTGGCTCGAGGGGTACATCGAGTGTTTGGACCGCCGCGTCTCTTGGTCTCCAGTTCGTCGCACTCCTTGACGTATCGACAAGGTCGTAAAAACCAGTCCCTTTATCTAAACTGGAATTTGATGTTCCCACAGGCTGGTATCCCTGCGTTTTTCGCCAATAATGACCTCACATATGTTTACGCGCATTGATAAGAACGGGACCGACCTGTTTGGAAGATCACACCACTATTTTACAAGGCTTCTCAGCCTTCCCGCACTCCCGCTCCTCACTGTTTGACCATGTCACCTTCCTACCCACCACTGAACGAGCCCCCTAACGCTATTAATGACGAAGTGACATGGCTTCAAGGCGCGTTCATCAGCAGCCTCCTCTGTGGCGTACAGATCACTCTGTCCACCATGTCTTTTTTCGCGGTGCTCAAACAGCGCATGCGCCCTAGACTGCGGATCATTTTGCTAATATACATTTTCTCCTTGTGCGCAATAATGACGGCCGGTCAAGAGGTTGGCTTGCTGTTCATCCAGATGGGTTTCATCCAGGATCGAAATTACCCCGGCGGACCGAACGTGTACCTCAGTAACCGGTACTCGACACCGGTAGATATGGCGGCAACATGTCTGTTTGTGTTTGGGAATTGGATGATGGAGTCCTTGTTGGTGAGTCTTCGAGGTGCTTGGACATCGAACGTGCCGTCAGCTTGCGTCGAAAGGTGTGGAGGTGTAAGGTGGTGTGCTGCACTGGCGACCAGCCGATTTGGATCGGGATCATCTTTCCGTCCGCGCTGTTGATTTCTGAGTACGGTGCGTCTCTTCGTCGCTTTATCCAGCACCGGCCACTGACCTTTCTTCTCGTATGGTCGTAACAGTCACTGGCTCCCTCTTCCTTCATAGGATGTTGCAAGGCGGATCTATTCCATCCATGATCAACTATGGAGTTGCGTACTCGAGCTTGTCACTCTTGTTGAACGTGTCCGTTACGGCGATTATCGCGGGAAGGCTATTGCTGCACCGACGGCGCGTGGTGCGACAATTTGGGCGGGGGCATGGATCGCACTATGCAAGCGTAGCTGCCGTGCTGATCGAATCGGCGTCACTCTACACCTTGTTTCTCATCCTCGTCATTATCTTCTTCACCGTCGGCACTCCGACGTCAAACGTCCTCCAACAAGCGGTCGCGCAGGTCGAGGTAAAGCATTCACCCGGTGGACTGGCACGAACAAGAAATGATTGACCACGTTCGGCAGTGCATCACGACCTTGCTGATTATCTATCGAATCGCACAAGGGAAGGGGTGGGACAGTGGCGCCGTGTCAACAGAGGACTGGAGGGGAAGCACACAGGTGCAGGAGGAGGCACCTGAGGTAGTCCAGCTGGAGAATGTGGCGGATACCGCTCAAGCGGACGTCCACGCGTCGTCCATTTTGGTCAAGGAAGACGGGACGCAGACGTCGGGGAACGACAATTCTGTCGAAGCGACCCTTGGTGGAGAAGTGGCATGATCTAGGACGGATGGCAATGTCAGCCGCGAGTCCGCGGCTGGTTCATTGACTTCCCCTATCCCCAGGGCCCATGGCCTCGGTGCCACACCTAGCAGGAGCGCAGATGGCGCGCCGGGTCAGATGCTACCCGTCAAAGGATCGCGCGCACAACGTATGAAGACGGAAACTTTCGGCGGATGTACAATGGATGTACATACGTCATGCCATTTTACATACCAGGGACCACAAAGCTTTACCTCGACGTTGATCCGACGAAAGCTCCGATGGGTGCACGCTAGGTAGTGATATGTGATCCAGGTTGGGTTCATTTCCAATGCCCACCCCGAGTTTGTGCCGGTGCGTGCTTGCCGCTCGTTGTCGCAGTGCTTTAGATCTGGTGCCATGTCTCTCGGGTCTGGCTTACTGAACGTGGCTCGAGGATTCCCCGGACTTGGTTCGTACTCTATTGAATTACATTCGGGTTACATGTGTTGTTCATGCTAGATCGTCCATGTCCCACTTTTGACGTGTCGTTGCACTTCAACGTACGTCTGGGCTCTCGAGTCCGGCGCGTCTCCCTCGCCGGCCTTTACTTTCGAGCTTGCCTCTTCTTCGTCTAGTTCCGTCGGCGTCGCGTTTAATTGGATCTGGCTTTGCACCGTCTGAGAAGATCTCACGGCCAATGCCAACTCTGCATCCGTCGCCGTCGCCCATCCATCTCCACGTGCGATCCGCAGAATGGTGAGGAGCGACGTAATCGACTGGGGGAACCAGAATGGGAAGGGGGGAGGAATGCGACACGTCTCAGTCCCGGATCATGACATGACAGGTGTCCAGGCACCGCCTCGTGCCAGGGCATACGTGCTCACCTGAACCTGCTCAATGTTCTGTTGCAAAAAGTTCGTCGCCGGGCTTCCCGTGATATATGTCACGATGACGGCAACGAGGAACGCCGTGTAGAGCGCCGCGGACTCGATGACGACCGCCGCAACGCTCACGTATTGTCGGCCGTGCCCACGGCCGAAATAGTTGATGATCTGGTGTCGAAGGTAGAGCAGCCGGCCAGCGATGAATGCGGTCGCAGTAAAGTTGAGTGCGAGCGACGAGGCGGCGTAGGCGATGACAAAGGCCGCTGGGGGGGTGGCACGGAGGATGTGGTAAATAAAGAGGCTTCCGGTAACTAGCGTACAGCGCAGTACGGGAAGGGGTGTGAACGACGGAGCCACGGGCTAGCGGTGGACATACCAAAGACCGCGAACAACAAGAAAGAAGGTATGGCGACGCCGAGCCACCATAGCTGATCGCCAACGCTGCACACTACGTGACATCTCCATACCTTGGGGTACAGGTGAGTCATCCTCTCAAATGAGGCCGGTCGGCCAAGATCGACCTCACCAGCAGGAACTCCATCATCCAATTGGCAAACACGACCAAGATGTTGGAGGCAAGATTGGACGGAACGGTGCATGCATTGTTGAGAAACGCACTTGGTCCGCCCGGATAATCTCGTTGCGTAATAAATGCCATCTGGATTAGATTCACGAGGAACCCCTGGGCCATGGTGGTGGTCACGAACAAGAGGACGATGAATATCAAAAGGTGGGTTCGCATCCGACTGTGTTTAAGATTCCGTCTCTGAAAGACGGTGGAGAACGCCATGACGGAGAGCGCAACTTGCGCGCCAAAGAGGACATTGCTGAACATGTGGCCCTGGAGCCATGCTTCCTCTTGAGCAAGAGTGCTGCTGGATCCGGATCCCTTATAGACGTGAGTGCAAGCGGCCATGAGGCAGGTTGTTTGCGCTTGATGTGCTGAGCGAGGTTGATCTTGGAGAAATATTAATCTGAGTTCCGAGATTAAACGGCCAGGGCGCCGGTTCAGTACCTCGCTCAGCGAGAAATTGAACCAGGGAAGGAGGGAGAGAGGGAGAGAGGAGAATGTTTCAAATGAGAGGGAGAGAGGTCGATGGGTCCAGAATAAATGGTGGTCCAGCTGGAGATGAAACATGCATCGTCAAGGCTCGTTCGGTTCAGCCATCCGATATCGATCCGACGTCCACCTAAAAGCCTCCCCTGAGACAAAGTCTTGCGGTGGTTGTTTCATCACAGTTAGTCGATGCGACGCATGGGTGCCAAGCCGGAGATGTCCTTCCAAGGTTCAGTCCTGGAACAGGGAGCTGATATTTACCTCGGACAGATTTAGTCATGTCGGGGTTGCGACTGATCGCTCGGCGTTGGTATCGAGGATCGGGGGACCACTTGAGATCAGTACTCAGCGACGTCGATCAGCGGCCTCGCTGATCAACACGAATTTTTGGCACGGTCCAGTCGTCGCCAGCTCACCTTGGAGGATCCCGCTGTGTCCCTGTTATTCGAGATGATACGATTGCCATGTAGACGGTGTCGCTCGGAAACATCTTGTCCCGGTCGGTCTGCCTTTCAGTTTGATTCGACAGATACGATGTTCTCCACGAGTGGGTTCCACACTCGGTCCAACCCGAATACATTCATTGTACATTCCAGACGATTGACCTCCTGGATGAGCCAGTCTGATGAGAGTGCCCATGGTCTATGGCATTACTATTCAACAATCAGCGGGACATACAAATCCGAGGACAGACACACGAGGTACGGCGGCAAGTGCCGGCGCTGCGACGCCGATATTTCGTCTTTTCAGGCACAGTCAAGATCACCCGTGACGACCGGAAACAGGTCACGCCACAGAGGCGGGTTGGCAAGTCAGGGCGCTGGTATGGTGACCAGGGACTCGGACCTTCTGATTAATTGTGAAACTAACCTTGGGAAACTTGCGAAGCGAAACAGAACGCTGCTGTGCAGTGTGCACTAATAAAAGGCGTTCGCATTCGGATACAACTTTCCATGTCGTGAGAAAAAGTATGGATGGCGGACGTCTTGTCTTCGACCGTCCGTAATATATATCTAACTTACTGTCTGACACGACGCAGACAAAGTAAAGTGAAGATATGATGGCAGATTGCTACGTGGGTGTGTCACGGGATGAAAGGAGCAGGGAAAAGGAGATCGAGTGGGAGTGAAAAGGAATAGAAATACGTAGGCTACGAGACAGCGAAGAGAACACTCAACGGCAGCATCAGCCTCCAGGGAGCGCAACGATGTCCAGTCGCCACAGACAACCCGTTTTGCAAAAACGTTCCTTGACCATGCCGTCATATCGTATATGTCGATGGCAGGGTGTGCGAGAGTAATATCCATGTAAGGGAGGAAAGCGCAAGGGTAGAGAGACGATAGGATAAAGCAGGGAGAAAGATAAGATAAGGGGAACGAAAGAACCCAGAGAAGACGGATGTGGATTTATGCCAGAAACCTGCCAAACCAACCAAGCATTTTGAATAGGCCCCACAGACATCCCCCAGCGATGACTGGTAGACTGAGGTTGTCGTCCACACCACCGAGATCTATCAGCCACGTGAGGGCTCTGGTCAAAAACACGTACGACATGCAACACTTACCAAGAGCCTCTGCGATGCCGGTCACAAGTCCAGAAAAAACACCGATGGTGAGCAACCCCACCCATCCCGAAAATATTGACGGAGAACCAAATTCGGAATGAGGACCCCCGAGGAAGCTTTGGGAGACGCCATGTTGCCATGTCCACGTGAGCCCACTCTCTCTCACTGGACCGAGGAAGGTCCAAAAACCTGTGGTGATGGCGGCACCGGTGAGAGCGGCAGCGATGAAACCGGCTAGACTCTTGCGTGGTGCAAGTGGGAAGATGGCAAAGAGGCGTTTTGGAAGACGAGGGGTACGGCTGCCGTAGAGACGGCCAAAGGTGGAAGCGGCCGTGTCAGCCCAGGAAAGGCTGTGGGGAGATCAATGTCATTCGAATCGTGAAATGAATTACAAGTGACATACATGAGCACAGACACGACAGCAATATCAAGAGGTAGTGCCACAAGGACGGCATTAACCCCCAACATGTACCATATAACACCATTCGAGGCATTCTGAAGGGGAATTATGAGGGTGAGAGTAAAACAAGGAAGCGAAATGATACCTTTTCGCTATCGCGCATGAAAATGCCGACACATTTCTCGAAGGCGTGTTCCAGGGAAGGGTAGCGGAGTCGGAGGAAGTCTATGGGTATCAACACAGCCAGAGCGGAACTCAGAGCCACGACGACATGACGAGGGTCGCCGTTGGAAGTATAAAGATATATGGTCAAAAATCCTGTGCGGGCGTCGATTCAGTACAGGAGACGAGGCACGTGGGCGAGGATACACACCGATCGAGGAGTGGAGTGCCTTGCGAGGAACCTCCCAATCAATCGCGGTCTGGTTGTGGACGCCGTTGGGTTGTGATGCGGATCCGTTGGGGGCAGAGTTGGCGCGGGCATGCTTGGACTTGGGCCTGCGTTTAGGAGAGACGGAGGGGCGGGAGTCGGCTTCTTCGACGAGTTCCTCGATGGTGGACTCGCCAGCGGTGAGACGGATGTCGCTGCGAGAACGATTGGATGAGGAATGCTTGTGTCTATGGGCCCTCTTGGAGGGCATAGCACCGGGCACGGGGCCGGGAGAAGGCGTGGCAGACGGCGAGGAGAACAAAATTTTTGGAGAGGAGGAGCGACGGGGAATGGAGGGCGTTCGGGAACGAGAAGAGGGGCGTCGAGGCTGGTCGTGGGCGAGACCGAGGGAGAAGGCGTCGTTGGCGGGGAGAGTCATGGTGATGGGACGGGCGCTGGCACGGGGCGAGCAGCGAGCACAGGGAGAGAGCAGTTGCGCTGTGGCTGTGCAAATACGAACACGACACCACCCAAAAAAATTCAATTCTGTCGACTCTACAGTGAACGCTAATCGACGTGGAAATATCAGACTCGCAGCGTTGTTTGGTTTCGAGAGACTGTCCATGTATCGGAGCATTAAAACGAAGGCCGGGTGGAAGATGCGCCTCGTCAATCGTAGTTATAACTCCGAGAAAGAACGTTAAAACTGTCGGACGAGATGGACAACTTCATTCTAAACGGTGGAAGACGAGAGAAAGAAAAAGAAAAAAGTGTGGTTGACAACTTGCTTACATAATGTGCACATTTCCGTTAGTAGAACCGACCATCGTTCCGTGACGCGCGAGTATAAAAACCTATCGAGATGGCAGCTGGCAGACCTTGTCAAAGTCCCGCTCACCATGATTAGCCTCTATTATGGCCCTGTTATCAATCCACAGACATTGTCATCCTATCTGGCACTCCCTCGGTGCTTGATAGCCGTCGCACCGGATGGCAACATCATGTGGATCGAGGAGGACATCAACCCATCCCTCGTTCGTGAGACCATCAGCGCGCGTGGCCTGAAAGACGACGACTATGCCATCCTCGATCTAAGCGAAAGCCCCCGCGAATTCATCATGCCTGGCTTGATCGATACACACATCGTAAGTCCTCCTTCCTCTCTCTCCAGTTCTTTTAACATCCCGGGCCCCTACAGCACGCCTGCCAATTCCCCATCCTGGGCGTGTGCGTATCGCCAGTACTTGCGCACGAACCACATTTGCTAATATTTTTCTAGTGGCGGTGACAGCGAACTCATCGAATGGCTTCACAAATACGTATTTCCTGTAGAAAAAGAGTTTAGCAAAGACGCATATGCCGAGAAAGTGTACAACGGTGTTATCGATCGCTCCATCGCATCAGGGGTATGTAACCGTCGATCGACCAAGTGCTTGCGATGAACCACCAATCACAGACAACGACGAGCTGCTATTATGGCAGCTTGCACCTTGCGGCAACCATGATTCTCGCAAAAATCGTCCAGGACAAAGGTGATCTCGAACCTGCACATATATTTGTCACGTTAAAGGAACCTTTCCTTAGGTCAACGTGCGTTCGTCGGTGTGCGTTTCCCTCGGATCGCTTTGGTATTCAGTCAAGATCTGACACCTGGTTCCCGACAGAAATGCAACATGGACTATGAATGTCCCAAAGACTACATCGAACAGTCCGCTGAGACCTCTCTCGAAGAAACTAAAAAGCTCATTGAATTCATTCAGGACCTCCCGCGCTTGCGTGCCAGCGAACCGCTCGTCCATCCCATCATCACCCCTCGATTTGCACTGTCCTGCAGCGACAAACTCTTGACGGGTTTAAGAGAGCTCGCCGCGTCAATGCCCCACGTCGCCATTCAAACTCACATTTCCGAAAACAGAGAGGAAATAAGTGAGGTACTGAAACGCTTTGGCGAGTCCTATGCAGCGGTATATGATCGCTTTGGCCTTCTTCGCAACAACACGATTCTCGGACATGGGGTTTGGTTGACAGAGGATGAGATGGACTTGATTGGAAAGCGGGGCGCAGGCGTGGCTCATTGCCCGACCAGCAACTTTTATCTAAGTAGTGGGATGGCCAAGGTTGGCGCCCTTTTAGATCACCATGTCAAGGTAGGGAATTTAACTAACCCATTTACATCTTCGGTGCATGACACCTCTTTTCTCTCAGGTCGGTCTTGGTACGGACGTTAGCGGTGGAAACAACCCATCGATGCTATACGCGATTCAGATGGCCAGCACGGCGTCAAAAATGGTCTCCATTCAATCTCAACTGGACGAAGAACGCTGCGAACAAAGACGCAAACATCGCGAACACGGAAGGCTCGATCTCTCGAACACGCCTTTATCGGATTTGGAGTCCGATCGCAAGGAAACGCACCATTGTGGACAGGTGGATCACAAGCACCATGGACATCACCACCACCATCGTCATCATGCTCCCAAACCCGCAGGCGAGTTCACCAACAAGAAACTGGGAGTCGAAACTCTCCTCTACCTTGCTACCCTCGGCGGGGCAAATGTGTGCTGTCTGCAAGACCGCATTGGCTCGTTTGCAGTTGGCAAAGCCTTTGATGCGTTGCATGTCAGCATCAACAATGCATGCGAAAACCCAGCGGTGTGGGGCGCGGGCGTGGACGAGGTTGACAACGAAAAGGAGGCGAATGAAGAGAACTTGAAGCGATGGCTGGAGCGGTTTTTGTTCGGTGGTGACAACCGGAATGTGAGGCGGGTGTTCGTGCAGGGGGCAGTTATTGGGGGTGTGGATGCCAATCTGGCACAGAGTCGGGGATGAATTTGAGGGCACATTGTTCGCGAAGGCATACTATTCGGATCAAGTTTCAAACTGTAGTTTTAGAACGACATGTACTGAGAAGAGATTCGAGTCGAAGTGGATGGCGGTTCCAAGTTTTCTGTCGGTGCCGAGCCACCAAGCCCATGGCATTCGCCACGACTCGCACTCCAACTGTCACAAGTTGAAGTTACCGGGTATCTTTCGTTACGTCGAGCGGTGCTGTCACCCACCATACGGTATGACCACCGATTTCCCGAGGCACTATTCAAGATGGAGATAACCAGCTACACATGTGTAAGTCCTTTCAGGGTCATTTCTGTCCCAGTCCGCTGAGTCGAGTGGAAAAGTTGCCGGGGAGGCTCTCAGGAAATAAGGATGTCGCGCCGCGGATATTCGTGTCAAGACCGATAACGACTTCGGGTCACTCTTCTCCTGGCCATCCATGTATGGTATCCCTCGGCAACCCCATTCATTTGAGTGCAGGCGAGCCAATCGGTGCTCGGGAGGTGTAAAAAGCATCGTCGAGATATTACGTTGTTAGACAGCTCGACAGATGAAGTGATCGTCATCTCGCAGCGTCGTTTACTGGAATCCAACGATTTGTCATTAGATCCAAATGCACAATAATCATGGGAAATTTAAGCAGGGCCGCTTTGATGTTCTGGAACATGTGTTCGCCTGCCATCCCGATCGAGTGTGGAGATGAACATGAGCGAGTTTCTATGTGGACAATTCCAACCTAGTAGTGGCACATCACTTAGTTACTGGGCACTGGCTTACCGTGGCGTGTTGTGGTTAGTGTTGGACCTGAAGTGGGCCACCAAACGCATAATCCGGGATTCGGATATTCAAATATTCAAGCCTCTCCAAGACAGTACCGGCGTGGCGTTGGCGCGCTGTGACAGTCCTCAAGTTCAAGCCATTTGTGAGTCACTCGAACTGAATCGTAGGCTCTGTGGCCGTATCAACGTCGGCCGCAGGCGCCGACGCCCAACTCTTTGATAGGCTTAAATTACATCCTGCAGTACGCTCAGCGGCGATGAGCATCGTTTATGAAGTTGGGCGCACGCACGTTCTAGAATTCTTTCACAGAGGCGGTGTACGTACGGAACTTCTCTCAGCCAAAAACTTCCACGAGTCGTATCCGTATGCGCAGCTTCGAACGCAACTTCCTATCGAAAACACGCTAAAGGCGAACTACACCAGCAAGTTATTTTGGCATGGCTGTGTACACAGGTTCAGCTTGACAGAACGACGACATGTGACGTCCTAATTCTGTAATTATACAGAGGGCAAACTTAGTCTGCCTTGGTGCCGACGGATCCTGCCAATGGAAGTTTGAATTTAAACTTCCTGTGTGGGACAGTGCGGCGTGGGCTCGCGTAAGCGATGTGCGTGTACGGATCCTCGTTTCCCTCATTCCCTGGTATGTGCTCAAAGCACCGCACGAGCTCTAAACGCGAAGCGATACTGAATTCCCTATAAGTACGTGGCAACGTTGCTCCCCCGCCTCATTACACGTTTGCAGAACGACCGTCCATCCCGAAGTGTCCGGTGAGAGAGTATCACGTCCTCGTGCCTCAGCAGTATCACGAT
Source organism: Heimioporus aff. retisporus (assembly GCA_038094615.1). Taxonomy (NCBI): domain Eukaryota; kingdom Fungi; phylum Basidiomycota; class Agaricomycetes; order Boletales; family Boletaceae; genus Heimioporus; species Heimioporus aff. retisporus. The sequence goes on along the minus strand of JBBPUI010000007.1, from coordinate 45,847 downwards.
GCAGCATTCCGCCGGGAACGCAGTGGCCGCTCTCCCAGAGGATAAGCCGGCCAATCGGGGTAAGTAGAAATACAAGATCTTCTATAGCCCGAGTTTTGCGTTGTCTGTCGAGGTATTCTCTTACTCGCTTGCTGACGTTCGTTTCTTTAGATGTTCCTGATGAGGTCGCCACGGTCTCGGGTGCAACTCCAGAGAAAAAGCCTGGTTTCTGGAAATCGCTCGACTGGAAATTAATGCTTGCATTGCTCTTTCCGGTGACACTCGAAACATTGGACTATACCGGTACATTTTCGACGTCGATTCAAAGTTTCTGCGTGTGTATTCATGTTGCGTGTTATCACAGTGGTCGCAACGGCGCAATCTCGGATTGCGGTCAGTAGTTTTACGTCTCCGTCTCCCCCCTCGTCGGCTGATCCCGTTTATAAAAGTCCGTTTTCAATGCGCTGCCGCTCGAAAGGTTGGTTGCTGTTGAAAGGCATCAATATATCCGTTCTGATCCACCGTGTCTCATGATAGCTACATCGGTACTTCGTACCTTCTTGCTTCCACCGTCTTCCTCCCCCTTTTCGCTTCCATCGCCGATATTTATGGACGTCATTTCGGACTTCAACTTTCGCTACTGTTCTTTCTCGTGGGAAGCGTGATCAGTACCGGTGCAGCGAACATATCTATGGTACTCGCAGGAAGAGGTATTGCTGGCATTGGCGCTGCCGGACTTCTCACGGTACGCGCTGCATTTCATTTACTGCTCCTTGCGCCTCTCACCAACACTTAATGGGTCCTCGTGTATCGATAGATCGTTCGAACGCTCATGTCTGATACCGTATCCCTCAACCAAAATAATATCCAGCAATCGACGATGTTTTTGCTCTACTCGGTTGGTTTCAGCGTCGGGCCTGTGATTGGTGGATATCTGGTGTCGGCCAACTTCCGTTGGGTATTTGCAATCAAGTAAAGTCATGTGCTACGAGGATGATACTGTTGAACTTATTCCTTTTGTCGTTCAGCTTGCCGTGCACCGTGCTCGCCATGTTTATGTGCTGGATCTTCCTTCGCAATAGATCTCCCGTGCCAGTTACCGGAGACTACGAGAAACAAATTGCCCGTTCCGCACCAACGACTACCGTGGGTACATGGGTCTCCAAACTCGCCTTGATCGACTGGGTTGGTACATTCCTCTTCGTCACCGGTGGTATCCTCGTCTTGCTCGCGCTCAACTGGGGCCCGGATGATAACTGGAAGAGTGCACGCGTCATCGTCAACCTCGTCCTCGGCCCGTTACTGATCGTGCTCTTTGTGCTCTGGGAGTTCCTCCTCGAGCATCGGCTGCCCTCGCCGAACGATGCCGACCAGTACATCCACACGCGGCACACAGGGATCTTTCGTGCGCGACCAACGATTCCTATCGAGTTGTTCACGTCGTACGACATGTCCGTGGTGCAATACGGCTCCTTCGTCTCGGGCATCATCATGTTCGTCATGTTTTATTTCGTTGCCATCTTTGCGACAGTGGTCACCGGACTTCCACCATCCCAAGCTGGGATCCAGTTGCTTTACTTTGCGCCGGGTCTGGTGCGCATCTTCCACCGTTTGTGGGGTAGAATTTTTTTCTGACGTCATTACAGGGAGGCGGATCGTTGCTTTCGATTCGGCTGATAAAGATGTTCAGACAGGTTAGTCGCCACTGATAACAGAGACAGCGAATGCTCACCCATGTGATGTAGCCAATTTACCCCATCGTGCTCGGGAGCGCTGTCATGACGGTCGGAGTTGGGCTCATCCAAATGGCCATGCAGCACAACCAGCAAAAGGAAGTGAACGGGTGAGGTTCACACTTCTCTTCTGTCACCTCTGAATCTGATCCTTACGCGACGCAGCTTCATGGCCATGGTTGGCGTCGGCGTCGGCTTGAATGCCGGCCCTCTGGTAGTTCACGCGCGTTTCATAAAACCAAATCATGTCGCAATCACGAACGCCATGCAACTCTTTGTACGTCTATCGTCGTCGTCCATGTTTTACACGCGTAATCATGTCTTCGTCTGCTCTATGTCCCCTAGTTCCGCGCGTTTGGAGGCACCGTCGGTCTCGCACAATGCTTCACGATCCTCAGCGCGCGGGTGAACGCGTACATTGCGTCGCAAATACCGTACCTCGCCGAGACGCTCACTCCGGCTGACTTTGGGGCGTTGGCGTCCCTGGTGAATAGCGGGGGGCTGACATCGCTGACGAGTCTCGATGGATTACCGGGCCCCGTGCAGACCGTGATAAGAGATGCGTTTTTGGACGGGGTAAGGTGGGCGTTTGTGTCCCTGATACCGTGGACGGGGGTCGCGACCGTGTTGTCGCTGTTCTTGAGCAAGATTGATGATACGGATAAAGCAGCAGAGCGGGAACGGGAAGTGGAGGTGAAGGATGGGGAAGAGCATGTGGAGATGAGGGCCCTGGCCGAAGAGGATGTTGAGGCCGGCCCGGAGATCTCGGCACGATGATATGATGATGATTATGACCTCGTTCCACAGACTTTGGATTGACCGATCTAGTTTGAGTAGTCTTAGATCAAGGGTACGGTTTATTTGTGCTGTATGCCTTTAATAATCTTGATCATGCCCGCGCGGGAGCGCGATACGTTGAAATAATCTTGACATGTGCGCTAAGCCCTTACTGAAAGCTTGTGCACGACCTTTGAAACGAATTCCGTGTCGGCTCATAGACGGTGGGCTGGATGATGTGTGCACACGTTGAATGTCGCATTACTACCAATTACTACGCGAGTGCTCGTATAGGATCCGATCCTCTCTGAATTCACGATAACCGTCGACTCGTCGTATACACGGGAACCAGGGAACCTAAGCACACATCTGCTCCGCGCTCATCAAGCGGCGACCAGCCCTTCGATGATCCCCACCGCCCTATCGAATTGACCGATCTGTGCCTCGTCCGGGCGCGGAACCCCGCTCCCCGCACCCGAGCCTCGTGGGATTCTCGCAAAATCTACTGCGCCGGATGATTGGAACAACACGCTCGTGTTCCGACCGTATAGATCCGCCGCGCCGGGGTACTGCGGCGGGAGGTCACGGAGGAGGTCCCGAAGCGCGACGATGTCCTCGGCGTAGTCTGCCAACTTGACTTCCTTCGCGGTGGGGGGCGGGAGCCCGGGGGTGCCGTGAGGACGGACTTGGGTGGTGATGGTGAAGACGTCGCTGTCCTGAGCGTGGGTGATGGTGTAGATGGCGTTGGGTGTGGGAGGGGCGAAGCCGCCTACGATCCCTGGACGCTGGGGTGAGTGTGGTGATTCAGTTTCGATCAGAAATGAAGCGTGCCTTTCTGCAGGAAGATGCTGAAGGCGTCGTTGATGGTAGACATGCCGCAGTGAGAGAGGTATGAAATCAGGATTCAGATAAGGTCGACTTAAAGAGGCGGAATCGGGCAGTGCAGTACAATCGCGACATCGTCACGATATGGGTACTGGAGACGCATCTAGTGAACCGCCACGACTACTCTCAAAGTCCGTTATCAATCCGATTTTACGGCCAGTCGATTCGACAGACTTTACGATAAAGTTGCTAATTAATGTTCTAATGAGACTGACTATTTAGACACATAATACATCACGGGGTTGCATTTCAATATGCAGTTACACATAAGCGACGTCATATCCAAGAAGATGAAGAGGGTGGTAAGTGAACGTCACAAGTAATCCCAAGTATCAATAGGTATCGCATGCACACATGAGGGAGCGAATGAAAAGCCGATAGATAAAAAACCAGAAAAAGTCCCTCCCATGGATAAGAACACAAACGTTGCAAATTGGAGAATGCCACTCGGAACTGTCAAATCGTTTCCAATCAGTCAACGTCCAAACGCACGGCCTTAAGAAAAGGCACCCACAAATACCGCGATAACGAGTTTCTCACAACCCATCCACTTACGCATTCCATCTCAACAAACCCTTGAGCACCGTCTTGAACTTCGATTCCCCGCTTCCACCCCTGGGTTTGGTCGCACGGTCACCCACAACGTCCACGCTGGTCTCAACATTCCTCTCCTTAGCCTCCTCGTAAAGCTTGAAGGCAATATCCCCGGTACCAGCAGGCGCCGTCTGTGGCCGTGCCCGCTTCTTCGCCTTCGCTGGCGAAGCCACTACTTTGTCTCCCGTCATCGTCGCCATCGCAACAGGAACAGCCTGCCCGTGCATGTAATTATGGCTTGTTTCTGTTTTCGAAGTCTTGCGCCGCGCTGCCACCCCACCATCTCTTCCCACCAACTGTGGATCATAGGTCGACCGTTGATACGCCACGGCCGTAACAGGCACCGTCACGAGCGGGACCGTAAACATGGGATGCATCGGCCCCGGTCGAGCAAGGTCCTGCGTGGGCGATGTCGACCTTGGAACATGTCCACACAGCGCGCATCCATGCACGTCCACCTCACCATCCATACCCCGCCCCCTATACCCGTCTTGTTCCTGCTTCTCTCCCATCACCAGGGATGGCGACGTCGAGCGTGAGGTTGATGACGATACTGTCGAGGCAGGAATAGTGCTGAACGACGCATATGTTCCAGACGTTTCCGTCGCCGTCGTGAGCGTCGAACTTGACGTGCCTGGACGTGACCCGGGGCGTGGCAGAGCCATCGGAGAGGGACTCAGTAGACCTGGATTCGTGTTTGTGCATGTATGCACCGGCTCGTCTTCCAACGTCGTCTCAGTTCCACTTGTACCAACACGCGCCAACGTGCTCTGGCTGCGGTCCGGCTTCCGCTGCATAGGCAACCACCCCGCAGCCCCCTCCGAATCGTCCTCGGACGTGTCCGTGAAAGATTCCTTGAGGGCCGAGGGTCGAGGCACAAACGTATCGCCATTCCCCAGGGCGTTCGACAGACGGGAAAAGGACGGCGTCAGCGGTGGGCTCGACACCGTCACCGTGCTCCTATTCGTAATCAAACTTGGCGTCGATCCGGTCCTACCATCCGATTCGCTCCGCAAAATCGCACCCGTGTTCACCATTTCCATCTCCTGGGCATTCAACCGACGCAGCATCGGCGCCGTAGTTGCACCTCGCTTCGCCCCGGATTGCGACGCCAGCATGGTGAGGTCGTGCGCACCTGGAAATACGGGCGTGATAGTGCTTTGACTGCCTTGCGTGAGCGTACGTATACTGGTCGAAGTGCTCTCCGTGCCGCTTTCGATGCCCTTCGCACTGCCGTTGGCCGCAATCTTGGCGGTTTGGTCCGAATTGAGGTCGACACTAGCAGGGAGGGTGGTGGTTTTGGCGCGTTTAGAACGGGGAAAGGCGGGCGAGGGGAACAACGAAAAGGTGTACCTTCTGGATTTACGAGGGGGCGACGACGGGGATGGGGATGGTTGAGATGGCATTGTAGCTCTTTTTGATATTGGCGTTGGAGTTGGTACGTCAGGTGACGATATCTTGGTAGGTGTGCTATTCAGCGTTGATTTATAGGATGATCCAGGGACAAGAGCAGGGGGAATGGTAACGGGTGCGGGTATCTCGTTGGATTGGGCGCCGGTCTTCGTTGATGTCGACAAGGTCTCTCCTACGCCGGGATCAGCGCCAGCGACAACCGTGCCAACCTTGCCCTCGCTCGGTCCCCTCGACTTCCACGGTAATAACGACGTCCGGCGCTCGTGGGGCTGAGTCCGGGGTTGCTCGTGGCCCACCTCCGGTCTGGTCGCCTGCACCGACCCACGCGCCGAACTTGGCCGCGACTTGGTCAACTTACGCGGCCGGTGCACTGGCGCTGGGGACACCTCGACCGTATCCGATATCCTCACCACTCTGACGTTGCGTTTCGCTTTGCGCCCTTCATCGAACGGCCCTTCCAAACCCAATTCGCCATCGCCACCAGGAACAGGATGGACGACTGCGATGCCTGTGCGAGTGAGCGTGGAAGACAGATCCTCGAGACTTTGTGTGTGCAGGGTAGGCGTGGGTTGTACGCCCCCATTTGGAAGTGGATGAGGATTCGGGAGCGGATTTGGAAGCAGATCTGGACTCGGATTCGCACCCACGCCGTCCGCGTCAACAGTGTCGTAAAAGAGGGTATGGCCACTCGCTTGAGAAGCAACTGAGAGCCTGTTGGTATCATCTGGCTGGGAGATGCCCGAGAGGCGGTTCATGGCCTCGACAAGGCTCAGGCGAGCACCGTTGGAAAGTCGGTCGGGGTAGGATTTGCGACGACGAGGGCGTGGACGTGGGCGTACAGGCGGAACTGCACTTGGGTCGTCTGTGTGGTTCGACATCGAGGGAGGTGCGTCTGTACTCTGAGAATGGGAGGGGAGCGACGTCTCGTCGTCTGGGCTAGAGGCGACAGAAAAGAAGGTGCCAGTGGAAGACTTGGGAGAGACGGGTGGATGAACAGCAAGAGGCGAGGATCGTGGGGGTGTGTTTGGACGAGAACGGGGAGAACGGCGTTGGGGCTGCGCGGACAAGGTGGCATGTGGCAAAGGTTTTGGAGGACGATGGTCCGCCCGAGGCTGCGGTGGGGAGGGGCGATCGGTGGCACGATCCCCGGAAGAGGAGGGGGGAGAAAGAGGTCGATGAATATCTTCCGTCGAGGGCGAGGAAACTTTGACCACTGGAACGCCATTGACATTCCGAGAAGCCACCACCGCATTATCAGTCGTTATGGCGTGGTGAGTGGTGGTCGGCACGTCTTTCCCTTTAGCTTTTCGCTTGCGATACTCTTTGGCGCTGAGCGGCATGACGACCGCAGGAGAGGCCATAGCCAGCCTCGAAAATTTGGGCGTCACAGCTGGTCCAAAGGGCGTAGATGACATCCAATTGGAAGAAGGATCACGTGATGTGGAAGGAGGTTGTTTGGCGTTGTTGACATCGGAGTGGAGCGGAGAAGCCCGTGAGTATGCCTGGGGAATCATCGAGGATGGGCTGGCGGCGAGGGTGGGATCCGACACCGGGCGCGAGCTACCATGAGAAATTGTCCGTGCGCGGGGTGGAGGCACGACAGATGCCTCAGTCTTGGGAGAATGTTCAGAGTGAACCGAGGATGCGCGGCGTCCCCACGATTTAGATAGCCGACGAGGAGTTCGGGAATTCCCATGACCATGGGTTGACGAGGTTGCGGTCGCGTGGGTACTCGAGCTCGGTGGCAATGATACGGACGACATGCTGGACTCGCCCTCGACCGACATCAGCGCCAACGCGGAACCACTGGTATTTCGGGAGCCGTATCCAGATGCAAGGCCAGAACCGTGAGACACGATCGATGATGATGAAGACGGCGAACGGCAATGTGCCACAAGTTCACGCGCGGTTTCATGCGTGGCCTTTTGGGCGGCGTAATCTTGTTCCTCCTCTGACGACTCTGAGATGATAGGAGGGAGAGTCGAAAAGGCAGGACCGGCAAGCGGTGAGGAACGCCATGGGCGGGTGTACATGAGACCGCTCGGCGGCGGCGGACTCGTAGCAGTTCGGATGAGGCGAGACTGTAGAGTGACGGAAACATTATAAGTAATTTGGAATCGGGGACAATTGACGTGGCAAACGAGACTTGCCTGGTTGGACTGGACCGCTGCCATCTTGGACGCTGGCCACGAAAAACGGAGTGGGGGCGGCCGTGAACTGAGCAACTTAACAGGCCTGATAAATAGATTCGATCTAGACCTGGCAAGGGAAAAAAAATAGACAGACCCTGGACAAGGAAGGGTCCGAAGATGAACGCGCGAACGCAGGCGGCCTCGAGGCGAGACCTACCGGTACGGCTACTCTGTACCTGAAACTGACCTGTCACCATACACAGCGAATCCGTCGGGAACGCCAGCCACCAAACGAGGCAAGTTCGCCTATATCCCTACCCATATATACCCATGTCAAAGTCTTCCCACCGACCCGCGTACAGGCGCACAACAACAAGACCGTCGTCTTTGCAATGTTGTCCCAAATGGCCCCCAAGGTTTGTCGAAGCGTTCTTTTCGCTGATGCTGACGACCCTCCCGGTGCCACCCATTCGGGTTTCAGATACAGCGTTGGCTATGATGCCGTTACCCTCTCTCTAAGCCGGCCGCCTCAAAACCGACCTCGATTGGTTGATACAGTCCGCGGATACGTGTGTCCAGCTGCGATTGCGTCTCACCACGACAAGCTAGCTCGGGTCAATTACACAACGAACGAGGATCCATCGGATCCATCGAACGGGCCTTCCAGCGATCCACATCGCGTCACTAAACGATAAATCGGCTTGGCTGACCGTAACACTTTAATAATTTTCTGAATCGAGGATGTCCAAGTCAGGAACGACGGTACGTACGCTGATTTCTCCGTATCTCGACGAGAATTCCTACTTCGGCTCAAAGGTTGTTCCACACATATCATGATCTTCCGTGCGTACTGGATTTTGACCATTGTGACCTGTGCAAGCTGGCATCGATCGACACACCGACACGACGGCGCCTAGGCACCGGGTTTCATTTTTCGTCCGTTATACAGCCCGAGAGCAACGCATATTATTAAGGGCCCATCAGCATACTGTAAGCAAACCCTTGCCCTCCAAGGCATGGCATGCAGCTCGCAGCGCGCGTTGTTGGCACTGTAGCTTCATTCCATACTGTGGTCGCCTTTGCCACTGTCACGGTCATGCGTTCGTCGTCTTATCAGTGCCAACACTGCCAAGTGGCATGGTGTGTGTTCAGTGGCTGGCAGCGGGCTTAATTTGCCGTGTTCTTTGACATTTGACGTGACATGAAACGACATGCTTACAGGCTATGCACCCCAGGCAAACTCGCTCCGATCACAATCTTGAGTACTTTTCCGTTCTGGGATCGGTATGTCCCCTTGGCTCCAAATCTGGGCTTTGACGATTGCATCATATTGGATCCAGGTGTTTATGTCATTAACACCACGCATGCAAGCGTATCCTTGCCAGCTGGACGAGAGGCAAACATGAATCCCACCATGCGTGCGTCAGTAGCGATTATATGTAAACACCTAGGCACCCATCGTGTATGATGGCCCCGGGAACTGCCACGTATGTTTAATAAATAGAAACGGTGTAGAAGCTGTTGTTCATTAGATACGTGAACCCACCGGATCATCGAAGAAAAATGCCACTCGCTTCCCTTGCGTGCCTTGTCCCTTGTGTGGTACTAATCTTTTTTTTTTCGGACAAGTGTACATTTCTATCGCAACACACCAAAGCAACTAACCGAGGCATAGCCGGCCCGAGGAAATGCGCTTACGGACGCTCTACTTTCATAGGGGGTGTTGGGCTCCGTACGCTCCCCGGTGCCTTGGCAGCTTAATACCTACTAATACCTCAGGGTTTGTGACACAGTTCTGTGAGAGGGCTTCGGGGTAAGAGATGATCGGGGTCCAGTAATAGCGAACTCTCGAGACGGAGTAGCCCTTATGGCTGAGTTTCACTAGCCGACGATCAATATCGAGTCAAGGTGATGGCGCTTTCCCATTTGGAGACCACCACCTCATGGGTATATGTGCAATTGCTTATAACTCAGTCACAGCGCAACAACCAAAGGAGGATGCGTTTCATCCTAGCAGTGAGATAAGGTTACCACGTCCGAGGATGGCACCTAGTTTGGGCTTTGACCGTTGGTCGTCCAGCGCTGACCATGTGTGGCGAACAAGAGCCCGGACGATGCCATACTTGGACGCGGTACAGTCTGTCAGTATGTGTTCGAGGGATTCGATTGCACTACGGTCACGGTCGGCGCAGTGTGCTTGGATATCAAAGTTGGGGATGTAGGACCAGAAGTCACAGGGAGCCGGTCATCGCACGGCACAGGAAGTATTGTACGGGGCGTCGTATGTCCGGGTGTCGGAGACCACGCCAGAGAGCTGCGTTGGTTTCAAGGTTGGGGGCGATGTCGCGGATGGCGCATCTCGCGATATTTAAGGTGGCAAGTGTGTTTCACGGGTAGGCAACGTTTCGATAGACCTGTAGGGCCCTGTAGGCGAGGCGTTGTGTTAGCGCAGTCAACTTGATCCTATGGAGGCGGGAAAGCTGTGGCATGTTGCCAGTCGATGGTATCTGGCTGGGCCTTTTGGGTGCCTTGTTTGGCGAGTTCATTGGCCTGTTCGTTCCTCTGCGATTTGCGTGTCCTTTGACCCATTTGAAAAAGGTCGGGGTCGTCGTCGTCATCGATAAGCGGCAACCTGGAGCTAACCAGCGTCCTGTACATCGACCTGCCCTTGGTCTAGTGACAGGTAATGTGGGGTCGACGCCTTGGAGCGTAACAATAACTGCCACAACCTCGCCAATTTGGTTGAAGTGTCGCCACGAATTCGAACTGCTTTGTTCATAGGACATCTTCGTTGAACCAGACGCTACTCCCACAGATGGCATTGAGTTTGCCGTTGTTGATGCAACTGCCATCAGTGTAGATGGCGAGTGATACGGTGTTTTGTCCCTGTTCGCGACGGGGATTGCTCAGGCGGTCGGCAGGTTCGTGGAGTTTCTCCCAGAACGCGAAACCACCCGTCCAAGGAATGTCGAAAAGTGACTGTTGAGTTGAGAAAGGGCTCATCACCACGGTCGAGTTTTGGTGTGTGGTGCTTTTCGATGCGTCGGTAAGTGAGGGTAAGTCCGCCCTCTTGAGGACAGGGGAGTGCATTGTAGAGGTCAGATGTGAGTCCTGCAATGTCACGGGCAAAGGAACACAGCAGTGGGGTTTGATACAACTTACTGCACGGTCACATTTGCATCCGGTGCATTTGCGCGTAGTAGTTGGTGCATGCCTACTGTCGGTCCTTGTTAGCCGTTTTTGCAGGCATGCAGTAGGTCATGTGGACAACGTTGTGGTCGTCACTGCATAAGCACCTTATTTTAGATTGATGATATAGTTTTGGGGTCCCTACATGAAACCATGCGGGCGTTATCCTTGAGGCGAAGGTGAGACCGTCCTTTTTTTGCGGTTTGGAGTGCGGCTGGCAGGCAAGGAGTTGGTTTGCGGGGAGTTTTGGGTCTGCCAGCCGGGTAGAGGGTAGTGAAAAAAAGTGTATGTAGGTCACTTGGCTGGCTGATGACGTCGGTGTTGATACAATTGATCTTCGGGCCAACTTTGGGGCGAAAGTCCAAGACGGACGGTTACACGATCGGTCAATGTAGGGCTCCAACGGGCCAGGTGAGTTTTATCGCCTGGTTTCTGACCTCGACGTCGAGGATGTGGATGCCCCTCTCGGATCGCGGTCTGGTGAGTTGCTCGAAGCCCATGCCTGGTGGCATTCGTTTACCCCCCATTAGGGAGTGTCTTATATAGTGTTATTGAGTGACCTGGCCACAGAGCGTGACTGCATTGCGCTGTACTAATTCATTTTGGTGATCAACAAGGAAAACATATTACTTACCCATTTCGTCAACATCGACCTTGAGTTGATGTCGTCCGTGACTAGTCCACGACAAAAAATGGTCGTCGTGGCATCTCCTCAACCAAACGAACTCGAGCAGAAAAAAAAGAGACAGACCCTCGAGCGAGCCAAGGCCAACCACGTGTGTTCTTTGTTCTTGATTTCTGTTTTTTTTTTTTTCTGCTTTCTTGCGTGCGTACCTCTCAATGAAGGTCCAGCTCTCGAAACAACTCCAAATGCGCCTTCAGTACGCAAAACTCAAGGTCGAGCACGGTTGGGTGGGTCAACGCTTGTCTCTGGTTCTCGTTCCCTCCCCTTCTTCTGTTTGTCTTAATTGTGATTGTGTTTTTGATCACCCTTGTGCTTGACCAGCAACGACAAAATCTCAACGAAGTCGAAAACCTTTACTTTCATCACTCGATCCGACATGGACATGGGCACGGGCATACCAACGGTATGCCGCAGCGATCCCACTACGCCGTCGTCGCATCTACCGTGGCCAATCCGCCAGAGACGCACACCGTCGGCCAGCCGTCATCGCTCGATCCAAACGTGTCCACAGACGGCTCATTATCGCTACTGCCTCCATCCCAATCGCCTGCCGTTTCTGCTACCAACACAGACAGTGCCCCGTCACAGCCATGTCCTTCCTCCAATACATCCTTACGCATACCCGTTGTTGTCGGTCTCGGGCTTGGAGGCCCAGCCTCGACTGCGATGCCACCGTCAATACACACTCACCTGCCTCCATCAGCATCCGAGCTTGTAGATCCCACCGTCTTGATCCGTCTTGCACAACCCCAGGCTCAGTCTCATCCGTCAACTTCGATTTCAACCTCTACATCAGCCTCTCAGCCTATCCCTGTTCCCGTTCCCGTTCCACTCCCGATCGCCACCCCAGTCCCTGCCGCCAGTTCTACCGCCTCGCCCCATCTCCAGCCTCAGCCGACGAACCACTCACACCCCGCTGGGATTCCCTTCTCGTACTCTCCTCAACCCTTCATCAACGTAGCAAACCCTGCCTCCGTCCCACTCTACCCCACTCCCACCTCTACCGTCACTACGCCGCACAATTCCACCATAGGCCCGCCCCAACCACCACTACCCATCTCTAACGCCACTGCCACAGCCGTTTCAATACCCACCACACAAGCTCCCGCACTCACTTATGACTCGTTCTGGTCCACACACGCCTCTTCCACAGGTCCCACGCGCGCACTCTACCGCACCCACGCCGGGTTCACAGCAAGTGCAACCCCAACCGGAAATGTGGCCATGCTTACACCCGGCGGACATGCCGCCGTCATGACCGCCGAAGGGGTCTATGTCGGTGGTGGGAATAGCAGGACGAGTTGAGTCCGAGAATCGAGCACAGGACAAACATATGGGCAGCTGGGTTCAGTGCTTCACTTCACTCATGGATTTAATCTGATCATACGCACATCTATCAATTATTATTTCACTTCATGATATTACCAAAGCATTTCTATGTGATTGCATGATTGGCATCTGACAATGAACCCAGCCGAGTTTATATCTACTTTACAATATACTGACCAAACATTACAGTCAACCGATCAGAGCCCACATTCACCTGCCCATCGACAATCAAAAGGCATGCGAAGGTCGTCAGTGGGCGGTTGCTTGCAATCCGAGCCAGCCTGTGAACCTCATTCCTTAGCCGCGAGATATGTGTGCGCGTCCTTGCAGTATGACATCGAGAACTTCACGCAGACCCCGCTGGCCCTTTCGACCTCGCTCGCGAAAAGAATTGTTTTCCCTCCACAACTTGCTTTCCGTACTTGCACTAAAACTTACCCTTGTTTTCGAGCGATCGGTACAAGGTTCGGAAGGCAGCCATATAATGTGCTGCAATCCTGTGGCTGAACGTATCCGTACGAGGGTAATGAAACCCAATCGGCATACGCTATATCGTGCCACCGATCAGCGGCCCCACGTAATACCGGTGAAGACGGAGTCTCACCAAGGATTGCTAGGATAAGGCAAGGTAAGGGGGAATTTGGTATCTGGAGGAGACCTCTAGGTTCGCGTGCTGGTCCGAGCAAGCGGTTTCTCCCCCTTCCTTGCAAACCAAAGCCGATCATCAAGACAACGGCGACCCTTCCAAATGCTCTTCACTTACCTTGATTTTATGTGATGAGTTTCCCAGTGATCTCTTAACTGACATCGAGGAGCAACTAAGGTATGTATCGCCTTGCTAAACTCAGGCGGGAACGAAGAAAAGTAGTGCTAGCACGGGTCGACTTACGATCATGTCCTACCGAAATCCGTTGAGTAGGGTCGACGTTCCGTGTAAAGCTGCCGAGCGTGCGCGTACGGGATCCCTTCCTTTGCTACGGCCAAGTTCAGTCGCCACTTCCAAGTGTACTGCCGCATACATACAACGTGTTCCTCCGAGATTCGCTGGCAAGGTAACAAAAGCCCTTGCGACTCTTCTCCGGCGATATGCTACGAACCATCCTCAGCCACATTGAATCGGGCATCTTCAAAGTGGGATACTTACATCTTCGTCTATCTTGGTCGAAGGTGTCATTGAGCACGACGACCGCATTCCAGCCCAACAGTCCACAACTCGAAGTGGGGCTGACATGGACGGAACGCGAGGGTAGATGGGAGAAGGGGAAAGAAAGGTGAGGGAAATTTTCCTGGCGACTGTCCTCCTTTTATATGGTTTCGATCGGGCCATTGGTATGTCCTCGGCATTCACCCCGTTCCGGACTTGGTGACGTCACGGTGTATTGAAGGCATACAAAGTGACAGAAACTACGCTCGATTGACTACATGCATGCATTCCCATCTCAACAGCAGACATGGTTGCATGCCGAATGTGGGCAATCGCCCGCAATCCCATCCAGATTGCCAACGCCATCATGGGGTCAAACCTTGCTGCCATCCGTGCATGAACGGTGCTGTATTCTTCCGTTGGTACGAAACAGCTAATGGTTCGGTAGGCACGTACAGGTCCTACGGGTTTGCCACTGCACGTCAGTTCACGGTTAACGCACCCATTTATTTCGCTACGCACTTCCTTTTGTGAAAATTTTCAGGTGCTTTATGCCCTTCTCGGTCGATCATTAGACACATGATGAGAGAGAAGACGGGGGGTAAGCCGTGGTCTTTGCGTCATTGTTCCCTCCCCAGCCACCACGGAGTCGTCGAGCACGGCCCGGCGCAATCACAATTCGCGGAGGACGCACCCATGTTTCATGTCAACTTGTTAGATGGATCGGCATAGCGAGCGAGTAGGAGGGAAAGAGTGACAAAAGTTTGGAGACCAGCCCCTCTTTATATCTTGCTGATGTGTACATAGTGTAAGGCCTGATGTTGTTATGTAACGAGTCCGTTTGTCCTGTCGTCTGCAAAGCATGCTCGAGTCGCCTCTGCGTTATCTCTTTTTAGATCGGACTTCCTCGTCCCTCCTGTTCCACATCTAACGTTACCGCTCCCACTCTACGTCCCGCAATTCCAATATGGGCACAGCTCATCCCAAACCATTCCAATTACGCTCCCGGGCCATGCACCCTGACATCACAGCCAACATCGTCAGATTAACACAGTCACGCAGCCGTCGTGACCACTGGTGGGGCCAATGTAAACTGGAGACCGGGCTCAACGCTTTATTTTTTATTTTATTCAGATTTAGCCTAATTATAGACCACTGATGGCATTCGCATGATATCATCGACAACGCTTCTACATACGTTTTGCCCGATGGGTATCTGGAGTCCGAAAATGAAAACTTGACGCTTTCAAGCGATGTGCAAAGTCAAGTCCAGACGCGTACTGTCACTACCGAGAGTGCGGTAGACAAAGGAAAACAGAACCGGGGCCCAAGTTCGTTTAAAGCAAAAAGGGACGCCATTCGAGCGTGGACAATCTTCCGTTCCTCGCATTTGTAGGTCCTGAGTGTTACGATAATGACCTTTGCCCCTTGACCACAGGTGGAAGTGCAGCGCAAAAACGTTTTCGCTATTTTTTTTTCACGGTCTTCCTATCGACGGCCCTACTTACCACAGGGAATCGGCATCCGGCCATCGTATCAATAGCATTCGAAGCTGCAAGGTCTCCAATGGCCATATGACGCTGCAAACCCCGAAAAATCAGCGCGATTTGTTGGTCATGCGCGCGCGAATCAGAGGTTGAGCTTGCGATCGACATAGTAGAATTTCCGGACAAGGAGGGGCTAGTTACTAGTTACCGAGGAGACTTTGGCTGGAGAAATTATGGAGCACAAGACCACCGAAGTTATCAAGGAAACGTCAGCACGTTGATGCTGAGTCTCACTCTGTTTGATCTTGACTGAAAAGCACGTACCTGTTTCCCTATGGACC
Organism: Heimioporus aff. retisporus; assembly: GCA_038094615.1. NCBI lineage: Eukaryota > Fungi > Basidiomycota > Agaricomycetes > Boletales > Boletaceae > Heimioporus > Heimioporus aff. retisporus. The sequence goes on along the minus strand of JBBPUI010000007.1, from coordinate 30,159 downwards.
TGATATATTTCTTTTCATCATTCCGTGGTGCATGTTTTATGCCAACTCCTCTCCAACTCATTTGCCGTTTAATCAGAGCCGCATACTGTACTCCTCTCGTCACATTTTCCATTCCCCTATTTATAAGCTTTTTAATCATATCATTCGGATACAATGAGACATCGTGTATTACTTGTATTGTGCACAGCGTACCGTACTCATGTGCGTGTCGGCCTCCGATCGCGCGTACACGTGATGCGTCGCGCTGATTTTTTGGGGGTTTGCAGCGTTATCACACAATGTGTGATTGTTGAAGAAGCAATGCATTATCTCGAGTAACAATGGCAATTGTCTCTACAATACAGTGCGTACACTCGACATTGCGGCCGAAAATAATTCCACCATACCACAGGTTGGATCATCAGACGTCTCTACCAAACGGGTAGACAACATACAACAAAAATCACAGTCAATGACGCGGTCCGTATATTTGTCTTCGGACAGAAGACTGTATATCGACATGGCCAATCACCAGCCTCCATCATCAAGCTTGTCATGGTTCACTGGCGAGACCATGACCTGTGTGATCTGCGCGCGAAGAGGGACGCTCGGGCTGTCCCCCCACTTGCCCGCCGCTCCTCTCCGGGGATCAGGACCGTCGGGCCTGTACAGTACAGGCAGAGGTGGGTAAAGTAAGCGGGAGGTGCGGTTTCGAGCCCGCGAAAGTTCTCGCCGGGGGGTTACCGCTACCCCCGACCGCTCAACCTTCCGAGACTGTTTAGGGTACCAAGCCCTATCGAGGGAGTTGGCCAATCCACGTAGTGGCTCGCAACGGCGAGAGCGCGACCTCGGATAGATCGGTTGCGATGGGAGCAACAACGGTTGGTGGGGAGGTGGCTTTCTGCTCGGCGGAGCCTAAATACCAGGTGGGCGCAAGGGCCAGGCACGGCTGGCATTTCCCACAGGTTTCGGGATCCCCGTTGCACTTTTACGCTGCCATGTGGTTCCCATGGCGGTACCATACCGACGCGGGTTCGCTCTTTGCCATCCATAAAGTAGGTGAGTGGTTTGAGTGTCTTTTTGCATCCGTTACATCATCTTGCTCGTTAACTCAGGCTCAGATCGTGGGTACTTTCTTCTCGCTGTTGATCCGCAGAACGACGTTCTCACCAATTCGGTGGTTATTAGCTTCCAAACGGCACACTGGCTTAAGGTTTACTTCATTGTAGAGTTGCGAGTAAGCAAGTCACCGGGCTTCAAGTCGGGCGTAGTCATGAAACCTCACGATCAGGGTGAAACTTAGAAGGCTGCACCTTTCAAGTCATTTCAATGTTCACGTGACTTTTCTGATTTGAAAGGGGGTCTACCTTGAAATATGGTCTGTACCGGAAGCCATAGATATTGTCTGTGGCAAAGGTCAAAAAAATCATTTCATCACTACAGGACGGGAGCGAGATTTCGGCGCAACAAAAGGGTTACTAGGAACACCCTTGATTCCTGGCGCTAGAATTCGAGTCTCCGTCGCTACCCTTTATGCGGATAGGGACCGAACAAACGAACACCGCCATGTGCATACAATATTCGGTACGAAGAGATGTCGAGGACCCGCGAGAACACGATTCCAATGCTGCTCGTTTCCATTTACATGTGGGAATGCCTTTCGCGCAGCCAGGCACGTACCACCTGGACAGTTATCAGCACTCGGCAGCGATGGGCCTGCATCAGACACACAACAATCAAAAGCAGTGCCACAGGGGACTCGGACACGAGGAACTGGGCACGGCGCTCTCGACCCTCATTGTTGTGCGGAGATTACTCCTCGTGCTTGCTGGGTCAACATGAGCCTGCGGAGATCCAACACGATAATCGCTAGCGAGTAGCGTGATGAAATATGCTTGGAAATGTGATAGCGATTCGAATCGTTATCCCATAAGTTCGATTACCACACAAAGATAATGCGAAAGAAGCACAGTAGAGTCTTGCCTTGATTTACATACTGGACTTGGCGTGTTCATAGACCAGTCGGTATACCGCAGGCATGCCACTGACTCGTCCGGGGACAGAAGCTCGGAGGGTGCATCGGATCACCGCGCAGGCACGTTCCTGTGATGGCCAATCAATCACTTGATCGTAGTGCTTATGACCTAACAATGCAGGACGCTCGAATCTGATACGATTTGTCTCCTTGTTCGCTATATCTTTTTTTGAGTTCAATTTCCGAACGTTCTCCTGGCGTTCTAACGGGAATGCCAGACAAGCGAAACGAGTAGGGGTGCCGGTGCGCTAGCGAATAGGCTTATCAATTTGGTATCAAATCAGCGCCAAAGGGTCGGTCGGTGATTCAACGACGATAAAGTCGTCAGTTTCGTCGGAAGCTGGTCGGTTCAAACTCATCCCTCGAGTTATCATTCGTCCTCTCTCTTCTACCAATTCACTCAGCAATGCCTACTGTCAAGAAAATCTGCTGCAGTACGTCTATACCCTGGACACTCAGAGAGTGATACTAATAACCTTTCCCCCAGTTGGTGCTGGTTACGTCGGTCAGTGTTCCTTCGCCGCAGAAGTTCGTGAAATGACACGTTCTTCGTCGTGCTAGGTGGTCCCACCTGCGCAGTCATAGCCCTCAAGTGCCCCCACATTGAAGTTACCATTGTGGATTTGAACCAGGCTCGGATTGATGCCTGGAACAGCCCAGACTACAAGCTGCCGATTTATGAACCGGGTCTCGAAGGCGTCGTTCGCCAGGCCCGTGGCCACAACCTCTTTTTTTCCACAGATATCAACAAGGCTATTGAAGAAGCCGACCTTATTTTTGTCAGCGTGAACACGCCGACCAAGAAGAGCGGTGTTGGAGCTGGTTTTGCTGCAGACCTAAAGTTTGAACTTAGTGCTTCCCTTCACCATCACGTGCCTAACACTACCTGTTCCTTGTAGCTATGTCGAGCTTGCCACCCGCCGTATTGCCGCAGTCGCTACCTCGGACAAGATTGTTGTTGAGAAGTCGACCGTGCCATGTCGCACCGCAGAGTCGATGCGTACCATTCTCGAGGCCAATTCGCGTCCGAACTGCAGATTCGACATACTGTCCAACCCTGAATTCCTTGCCGAGGGAACAGCCATTGCTGACCTCTTCGACCCAGACCGGGTCCTGATCGGATCCCTCCAAACGCCGGAAGGCAAAGCCGCATGTGATGCACTCGTTGAAGTTTATGCCAACTGGGTTCCGTGAGTACCTTTCTTGGTTGTGATGGCGGATGCGTCTGACAATGCATGTCATAGCCGTGAACGCATCCTCTCCGTGGGAGTATGGTCCTCTGAGCTTTCCAAGCTCGCGGCAAATGCGATGCTAGCCCAACGCATTTCATCCGTTAACGCACTTTCGGCGATCTGCGAGGCTACAGGTGCCAACATCGACGAAGTGGCGTTTGCCGTTGGCAAGGACTCTCGGGTTGGCCCCAAATTTTTGCGTGCATCCGTGGGCTTCGGCGGCTCCTGCTTCCAAAAAGACATCCTAAACTTGGTGTACCTGAGCGAAAGTCTCCACCTTCCCGAGGTCGCCAACTACTGGAAGCAGGTGGTACTTATGAACGATCATCAAAAGGCACGATTTTCAAAGAAGGTGGTAGACACACTTTTCAACACCATTACGGGCAAGGTTAGTACGGGATTATATCATTTGACTTCTTTTTGTCACTTTTGTCTTTATAACCCATTCTTTTATATTCCCATCCGTGGGAGCAAGGCTGTGAGACTGAATCATCTCCACAATAGCACATCGCCGTTCTCGGCTTCGCGTTCAAAGCCGACACTGGCGATACGCGCGAATCGGCGTCTATTTCGCTCATCCGAGACTTCCAAGCGGAGCAAGCATACGTGAACATTTACGATCCACAAGTCGAACATGAACAAATCTGGTCGGACCTGTCAGATGCGTGTCGCACGGTTGAACCTTCTACCCGTAAGTACTCAACCCTTGCGTGTTACATCACTTCAAATAATGCCACCCATAGTGCAAAAGCGTGTAAAAATTTGCGGCTCCGCGCTTGAGGCATGCAAGGATGCTGAAGCTGTCGTGATTGCGACAGAATGGAAACAGTTCCGCGAAATTGATTGGCAACATGTGTACGACAACATGAAGAAGCCCGCGTTTATCTTTGACGGTCGTATCTTGCTTGACGCCGACAAGCTGCGCAACATTGGATTCAAGGTCAGATGCGCTATTCCCAATTCGCTTTTTTCCCTCCAAATTCAGAGCTACGGCGTTGTCATTTATTGTCGTGGCTCTATACTTGATGAGTCGTTATCTAAGTCAGCATTACTGATTTTGTCCCGTAGGTCACCGTTATCGGTCGCGGCGAGAGGCTGTGATTGCATCACCAATTCATAGATGAGTCTGAATGATTCGTCAATACACAGTAGGACGCCACCTAGTGGACGGGTACCTACATTAGACCTATATCCTCTTTAGAACTTTCAATTTGGCTAAAGCTAGATTCCATTTCTGAACCGATACCGAACTGTAGTCATCTGTCGAGTACCGTGTATGTACTTTTTGCTCGCAACCCGTAGACCCCTTGATCTGGCTCAGTGGCTTCCGAAGTCAAGTTTGCGCGCCACTCACTTATAAATCTTTGACCATCATGGGGCAAAATCAAATGTATAAGTTATCGTCAGTCCATGCACTCAGCCGACCCGAGCTCGGACCGTTCAATTTAGCTAAAAGTGAGCTATCCTGCCGGCGATGTGCTGTTCCGATGATATGTGTGTTTCAAGTAAGTGGTGTGGCACCGATAGTAGACTAATAGTGGGACCCTCACTGGGCCTCGGGCCTGTACATTTTGTAATAAGCGATTAAGAATCTGGCCAGGTCGTGTCTATGAAATCGCTTTCGTTGTTCCGCCCGCCAGTGCAGTTACCAGTCTGGGTGTCGGACTCCGCAACACGTCATCGTATATGACCACGACCTAACGTGCCACGTCACTCGGAATTTCGGGGCAGCACTTGGCGAACGAGACCAGATTGTGACACACGACGCTCTAACTACCCTTCGGACCTTGAGGCCGCGCTGCGTTTCGCGCGTTCACCTCCGTATCTCAATCATTCCATGTCCGTAACTGCTGGCATGCGCTGTGCTGTTCCTCACAAGGGGACGGCTTCTCCCAATACAATGCATCCCATGACGCTACTTATGCTATCTCAGCTGCCGCCATCCCGTCGGACGGTGACCCGAGAATGCGGTACAATAACACTCGCTAATCACCGATTCCGATCCAGTCAGTCGGCGAGTCGGCGTCAAACCGCACGCGAACTCACGTCCGTATTCAATTATGCCTGCGTTGGTGACACCTCACGCGTACGTATGCAAGTGCCGAGTCACTGCCGCCAGGACTGTTGGAACTATTTGGAACTACCCCCTCCCTCCCAACTGCAGTGTTCAAGAATTGGTCTTGTCTTGGACTTGGACTGGCCATATCCACCACCTGCCAACCTCGGACCCAAAGGTACGGCATTTGCTTCATTTGCAATCGCCAACGATATCACTATCCCCTCGGTTGGGCGGGTCGCGCTCAACTGGGCAAGAACCCATCTTCATAAGGTACATAATTCAATCGTGCCCACTCATCGCAATGATTTGGTCATATGAAACTTTTGCAGCCCAATAACCGTATCTGTGGTACATATTCGCGTATGACCTACTACAGCATCCAATCATCCCATAACGCATCTACCTCATCCGACGGGTACAAGCGCACGCCGATCAAATCAAACGATGTATCGGTATCACTTACAAAACCAAAGTTCGTACCAATAACATCACGTTATCTGAACAATAAATCCGGTGATATCATTGACATCATATCGGCGCACCGAAAAAAAAGGACAATAATCATATGAGAATGCATTCACTGAATTAGAAACCAAGACAAGTGCGTCATTTCAGCACCGACTGTATAATCATTCATAGAGAATGGCCGGAATTTTGGGCCAAGCATAACAGCTGACAGAGTCGTCTCCAGGAAACGACAAACCACCTCGCTTTTTTCGGTCCGTAAACACAACCGTAAAACCACTAATGCAGTCACGAGACACTTCACCAATAAATCCCAAGGCGGTAAAACTCAGGCCTGCTACGAGAAATGAAGAGACAAAAAAAGAGGGAACATTCTGGACGTGAAATAATAAAAAAAACCCCGCCACCTAATCGATTCGAGAGGGAGTCATGCGACGTAACCCCAGTCAGTCATGCTCAGCGTGCGATGCTGGGGACACCCTAGCCAAAATCGGAACATGGGGATATCCCACTGGGTACGGCATGGTCCAGGTGCAGGATTCAGGTCAGGTCTATACATGATTCGGTGATCCGGTCTGACGATTCTCAACCATGAATTCCCCACGACCGCGAGGTAGAAGGACTCCTTTGATGTGAACGTTGACCGGGCAATTGCTGCTGTGCGTGACCATTCGAAAACGCCTGAAAAGGCCCATGTCTCGGTGGAACAGGACTCACACTCGATATGGAAACGACAGCCGGATCCGTTGGTGGCCCACCGTACGTAGTCGCAGCTGCGTTCAGCCACGGTGCCTGCGCCTGCAAATGCTCCATAACCTGGCCCTGACTTTGACCTGGTATTATTCCACTGGACGCGTTAAACGCCGAAGTTTGAAAGATGGTCTGGGGTTGGGACACGTCCATGCCCATGCCCATGGTGGATGGTCGGTATCCAGGACTTTGATTGGGATGACCGGCCCCGACCTCAATGCCGGAAAAGCCTTGGGGTTGCGAAGACGGAAAACGGCCAGACGGTTGTCCCAACGGTTGTTGTGGTGACCATGACGGATTTAACCCCACTCCATGACCATGAAACCCCGTGCCCGTCCCAATCGTCCCCTGATCCAATGTCGTTGACCAAATGGAAGGCGCACTGGACACGAGCCCAAATGGAAGGGACGTTGGAGGTCGGATCGTCTGCCTCACGACCGATCCAGACACATCCCCCATCGTCGTCCCACTCCGCTTCGACCCAATGACGTTATTTAGCAAATCCTGCGCTGTCGTCCTGGGAACGATCGCCGACGACTTTGAGACGGGCACCGTTCCCAATCCCGTTATTGTCCTTCCGGGACTGCTCGTATTGGGATGGGCACCCATTCCAGGTCCCGGGCCCTGGGTCTTGGTCACAGTGGAAACTTCGTCGGCCTTGATCGTACTCCGAACCAGGATTGGCGTCGTGGGAAGTGAAAGCGCGGCTGATGCCGCACTCGGCGGTGAGCCCAGCGGCCTACCCCACCCACGTATCAGTCCATGTCCCTCGCGGTCTTGTCCTGACACACACCTAGGATTATACACAATTACTTCTTCCTCGTCTCCCGCACCATGACCATCCAACGCTACCCGAAATGCAGCACCAACCGGGTCATCGTCCGTCCAGCCGGTATCCGTCATCACATCCTCTTCTTGTTCATATTCTCCAAGTGTGAGAGGCTGATGTTGTTGATCAGGAAGATGAAATGGTTCGTGCGTGTCCGCAGATGTCACCGCAATACCCCTACTCCCATCAACGGCGAACGCTTGTCCGTCCAATCGCAGAGGACATCCCTATCATCACAACACGTCCCCGTGAGCTCGGATACTGATCTAAAACGGTCCAGAAGATCACGCACTTCCATACCGGCAAGCATCCTCGCATCGTTGAGCAAATCCCAAATGCGCATCAACTGTTCCTCGTTCGGATGCACTTTTTCTCGGACGGGTGCATGTGATCCCGTTCCATTCCTCTCCGCCCCTCTTTCGGTTCCACCCACAGCATCGGAATCTGTCCCAACCCCATCTACCAATAAATCGCGTAACGGAAGAAACCCCTTGAGATCCACATCTTCGTCCAAGGGGGTTCTTAGCGCCGGCAATCTCTGCACCGGAAACACGTCCCCAAGCGCACTATAGAACTGCGCCAATTTAGCCCAAAATAGAGGGACTCCTTCGATGACGAGGCCGCGGGTACCTTTTCCGGTACCTTGCTCAGCAACTTGCTGTGCAGCATGGACGACATAGTGCATATTAGCAACCAGCCACTTGCTGGCGATCCGCAGCGCAGGCAGTGTACGTCGGAACGGTGCGGTGATACGCTGCGCCAAATCGTTCTCTGCCGCATCCTCAGGTTCTACCGCAAGCTCCGCTGCGGCCATCTCGACGAGCACACGATGAATCGCAATAAGATGACTCGCGATCTGCGATTCGACGGCGGACGGATCCACGTGTGTGCTCGATCTCCTATTCACAGGCGACGCGCGGATCATGCGGTGCTTCCAGAGGGCGCCCTGGGAGAGTACGACGACTTTGGATACCATTTCGATCGGAAGAATCCGCTCTGATACTAGGCTGTGGAAATCCTTGGCTAGATCCTCTGCGTGAGTAACAGGATTCATTTTAATCCTGGGCGAGAGAAAATAACAAGTGAATATGGAAGAGGTTCGTGATCGGATGCACGTACTTGTCAGAACCTAATCTCCATAACGCATGCAACAACACGACGTTTTCCTTGAAATATTCCACCCTCAAGCGAGGAGGAACATCACCGGGATCTGGAGTAGTCGTGGAGGCGTCCTTGTCCTTGTTCTTTTTGGACTGTTGATCGAGTGCCTTGTTAAGAATCTTTTTTACATTTTCTGAAGCAGTGTCGTAGGGCTGTCGGACGCAGAGGGCTCTATAATAATGGAATAGGGAGTTGAACATGTCACCCTGGTAAAATGCGAGAATAGCGAGCTGATGGGATGGATTGCCCTCATACGGGACGAGAAAGCGAGCCTGTTCGTAGCACTGGATGGCCTTGTCATAATTGCGTGCGCGGGGTATGGAATCAAAGCCAGGTATGCCACCTCTGCTGGCACGACCGCCGCGCCTCGCAGGGGCAGTGCCGTCCTCATGACCAGCCTTGGGACGACCGCCGGCCTCGTTGTAGAGCTCGCGGTATCTCGCGATATCACCAAGACAGACAATGGCTTTGCTCAAGATGGCGAGTCTGCTCTCATGCTGAGCTGGGTCCGGTTCCGGTGAGCATTCCTCCGGTGGGAAAAAATGTTGATTGCGTCCGTGATGTTGATGGTGAGAAGAATGGTTCTTTGCAGCAGGATCGGGGAGGGACGGCAAGTTGGCGTCATCCGAAGGCGTCAGGATGTTCAGGGCAAGCAAAACGGGGTGGGCTTGATGCAACGCAAAGGATCGTTGGTATCGGACGATGAATTGGGTCCAAAACTTTTCTTCGTCGGAGAGGAATTGTCGAAAGCGTTGGATAAGCTTGCGATACTCGACGGGGCCGTGGCCGGCTTGGCGCTGCTGATGACGGGGCGCGGACTGGAGGGTGCGCTCGAGGTTGGAGAGGGTCTGCTTGTAGTGAGAGATGAACTGGTAGGAAGTCTGCATCCATAGATGTGTCTCGGCATCCTTGGAGTGCTTGGCGTACGGCTCGAGGAGGAGAAGACGGAGGTACTGTCGCCTCAGACTGCGGAGATGAGGCGAGATAGGATGAAGAGGGAAATGGACGGACTTTTTACGACCAATCTCGACCTCCTTGTCGCAAGGGGAGAGCGTTTTGAGAAGCTCTTTCAAGGTCTGGTGCAAACCTTTGGCGTCTCTGCAGCGATATGAGCCTGGTGCACGGCTAAGATGAGAGCACGCACCTGGCAAGATTCGAGGCCGAGTCGGACATCGTGCTGTATGTTTTATAGACCCATTGTCCGTTGGAATGGATGTGCAGCGGCTGAGCCGTCGTGGGAAAAGCACACCACCGATCCGTGTATAGGCCAGCATTACCGTTACATACTTATGAAGTACTTGGATCTGAATACGATAACTAGCAATTGGTCAATCTCATTTAAACATTTCGGGCTAGATTAAGTCCCTCCCGTTAAGGCTATGTAGGCAAGTTCCAAGCCTGCCTCCCCCGCCGTCTTGAAGGGGTTCGCCACATGGTATATTTGCTTCCAATGCTCCAGTCCCGCACACTAGAAAAGGGCCACCCAGACCCCCCCTCTCTGCCCAAACCCCGTCTTCTCGCTCACCATGCCCCCCTTCTACGAGCTCGCCCTCGCCTCCTTTGCCCCATCGTCCCCCGCAAAATCCAAGTGGGCCATCGCCGTCATATTCTCCCCCTCCGGCCATTCCCTCGTCTACCAAGTCAGCGGCGCCCCCTCAGACTACTCGCTCGACGCACCACAGTCCGTCACCCTCAAGGAGGGCGAAAACGGCTATCTGGGCAAAACCCCCGTCGGCCATGTCGACTCCGAGCGACTCCACCAGCTACACTCCACCCTCGCTGCCATCCCTATCGTCCGTGGGAATCCTGCGTGGGGCTCTCAAAATTGGGTCATGGAGGGAATATTAGCACTCCGCAAAGTAGAGGGCTACCTCATTGATAAGACTGTCACCCAGCAATGGCTCGTGGAGCAGTTAGGTGTCCGGTAGCAGGGGCTATGCAGGACAGTGCAGAGCAGCAATTGGCGGATCGTGTCCCGCGATCGCGCAGAATTTCAAGTATACGCGCCATCATGGGCGCTTTTTCGGACCTTTTTTTTTTCTTTTCTTTTTTTTTGGATACCACTGTTTGGATAGATGGTCTGCTTCCCGGGACTTTTCGACGTGTACGTTTTGTATTCTTTGGGCGTTTGCAGATCGTCCCTTGGAATCGTTGCTTAGAATAGCAATCTCTGCGACGGCATCTTCGGAGTTTCAACGCTGTTAACCTAGCAATTATGGGGTGCCAGCGTGCGTGCGTGTGTACCATCCGCTGTTTCCAATCAGCCGACGTCATTCGAACTGACCACTTACCGAGAAACAATTCACCAAGCACAGCAACACTTCATTTCCCCATCATACGCAACACCCTCACCCACGCTTGTCCAGACAGGGCTCTCATCCATGATGTTCTTCATTTTAGTTATACGTAAATCGCCCGTGAATATGTGCAATCTAGCCCGGCACATAACATCTAGACCTTGGCAGAGTCTCGCGATCTCAACAATCTCAACATCAGTCTAGAAGCCGTTGCAATGTCAGCAACGGCAAAAATATTACCACCAACCTTGTCGCACCCATCCACTCGCCGATGCCTGGACGTCATCACCAATCGGGCATGAGCAAATACAAGATAATGCCTTCTCACCGCAAGCGCCTCGAACAATCAGAATTTAACCATGTCGTAATTGCTCTGCATGAGGAATTCGTAGAAAAGGAGCGATCTACCGTCTAAATTATGATTGATTGGCTCGCGTCTTCCCAGGGTTTCTTCCTCATCGGTGCAGTCGATACACTGGGAACGCCGTCCTGCAATGACAATAGGAGATGGGAAACAGCGTGCATGGGAGCATACACATGTGCGAGATAGCACACTTACGTTTATGACGTTTGGAATAATTTTGTTATTAGGGATGTTATCCGTTTTTCCCTCCTCAATCAGTTGTTTTAGCTCGGCCAAGGTGAGCGTGCGCGCTTCTCCGTGCTCTTCGCTACCCAAGGTCTGGTCGCACTCATACTCATTTCCGGTTTGCGCGCTGCTCACGGCCGCGGTGAGACCCACCTGGACATCTACGAGGCTGATGTTGTGACCAGTAACGCTAACTCAACTTAATGAGACGCTTCTCGAGAATATTAATCAGGATCATCCTATCACATACCGATTAAAGTAAAAGACCTTTGTCTTTAGAATTAACTCCGACCTCTCGCCTTCGGACAGATGGTCGGTTGGCCGTTGTGTCAGGATGCCCGACAGACCTTGCTATACAATGACGGGGAGTTAGATACAAGTCATAACACGATGGGACGTACCTGGAACGCGTCATCCGAAGAGAATGGAAACCGATGGAACTGGTCAAGAACACGTTGCCGTCGCTCCTCGCCCGGGTCGAGGGCTGGTGGGGTTCCGTGACCCTGTAACAAAGACATGCCAGAAAGCGAAGAAAGCGATGCGACGTAAATTGACGTGCGGTTTATGGACTTAATTTCTAGGAGATGGCGATTAAACAATAACGGGTTAACTGCCAAGTCCGCGCTCGCATTGCCCTGGATGAGAGCTGATTATGTAAAGGGCCACTTGCCAACATACGACGACGAGCTACACACGTCCAGTAGCAGTATCGATGTCGACCGGGGTCAGCAAGATCACTGCACAGCGGAATCAGCGTGTTCTGCTGGAACTCCTGTTGAAACCAGGGAATGGTACGTATGTACTCACACGCTCGCACGCCACGAGCTTAAGGCCGCTCTTTCCTCCTTATTTGACAGATATCTGCGCAGACTGTAAAGCGCGTGCTCCCCGATGGGCCTCGTACAATTTAGGCATCTTCATCTGGTCTGTCTGCGCCGTGTGCCCCTCCTCCTCCTCGTTGACATGCACACAGCGTCAACTGCGCCAGCATCCATCGCAAAATCGGAACGCACATCACCAAGGTGTACGTTCTTTCCTTCCATGTCGGTCGTCCGTGACGCTTTTTCACAGCAAGAGCCTCACCCTGGACGAGTGGTCCAAGGAACAAGTTGAAGTCAGACATTACTGTTTCGTTAGCGGCATAGGTTGACTAATCCCTCTGCAAGGTCATGAAGGAGAACGGAAACATCAAGTCGAACTCAATGTATAATCCGAACGAGGCTCGCCATCCACCCCCGACAAATATGATTGACTCGGAACGTGATTCTGAGCTAGAAAAATTTATCCGTTGTACGCAAACTACCTCATCCGTCTCGATCCCTTTCCGACACCAACCCCTTTAGCAAAATACGAATTCAAACGGTTCATGGACCGCAAATCTGGCACCCTATCCCGAACATCCTCAAGGCGCGCCCGTCAGGTGCCACCCTCAGTTTTTACCGAGCGGGAAACGCCCCCCGGACCCCCGCTTCCACCTAAAACTCCAGAAAACCTGCCTGCCAGTCTCCGTCACTCGGTCACCATTCCCTCTTACCCGCACACTGCACCCCTCCCCACCCGATCCGTCTCCCAGCCTCTCCCACCGCTCACCCGTACCGAGAAACTGTCCGTGGTACCCCCACTCAAACTACCTGCAGCGCTGTCCACAGATCAGAAGACGGCAAAGGAAGACCTTATCTCGTTGCAAGGTCCCGCTCAGTCGTCCTCGCTGCCACTTCAGTATGGCGCTACTTCCGGGGGCGTGCCGAACCCAAATCCGTTTGTGCACCTTCCCCCGGTCGCAAGCCCCGTGTCAGTACCCGCACCACATTCCGCATCAGTCCCTACACCCACACTAGGTGTAGGTGCACAGACGCTCTACTCCGCACCCTTATCCAGTCCCGCGTTCCACCTCGGCGCGACGAACCCCTTCAATCAGGCGTTTTCGGCAGGTGTGGGTACCCATGCGACGGGTGCTTTTCCTACGGGTTCAAATCCATTTTCAGGTGCGTCTGCGTCTACATTGGGGTCGATGCCGGTTTCGATGGCAATCTCCACGCCGACGGTCACAACTACGGCACACGGCGTTGCAGGCCTGACGGGCCTGTCACAATTCCCCCCTACACCGACCCCGACCCTTGCGCCATTTGCCCAAATTCCTCCGCTGGCTGTGCCCACCTTACCGACTCCCACCGGTGTGAGCGCGGCGGGAGGTATGCAGAATCCATTTACACCGATGGTTACGCCAGGGCATGTTCCCCAGGTGCCATTACCACACCTACACCCGCACTCCTTCCAGTCGGGTGTCGTGACAAATCCGTTTTCAGCATTGGCGGCACAGATGCAAATGCCCACCGGACAGACCGGTTTGGGTCAGGGACACCCACAGTCACAACTGCAGCCACACCAACAAATGGGATCAAACGGGTTTGGGACTTGGGCTGTCTCAGGGCAGGGAGTGCAAGGGACGTTTTAGCATTCCTGGCCGATTATCATTGTGTTGCTTCCTAGAATTGGGACAGTATTGAACTTCGGGCTGTGACTTTTTTTTTTCTTTCGTGCCAGGGTAGGTGGCCATTCTTTTTTTTTTTTTCCTTTCTCGCACACATGCTGGACAACGGGTTATTTTTACATTTTTACGCGACTCATCTACCGTCCACATTTAGACACAGTTTACTTGCATCGTACCGTTGTACCTCAGGCTTCAGGCTCACTCGGCCGCAACACGTAGGATCGAGTGTGATACGCTATAACGCTACGATATCCCCCGAGCCGGCGTCTTTTGGCACAGTTCGCCTCCCGTGCACGCACCTCGTGTTGAACCATGTTTAACACCGCCATTAAGATATGATTATGTTCCGGGACGGTTCCCCCCTGGGCGCTCTTTTTTTTTTTTCTGTAGATATCGTGTTATCGATTGATATGAATAATGCCAGGCAATTCAATTTCAAACGCTCCACTTTCTTGTCCGTCTCGGTCCCCGTCTGCTGGCGATTCTGGCGCCGTTGACCTCACCGTGGTACGTGGTGTACGCGGCGACCCCCAATGCCTGCCACGGTGCCACGCCTAACCAACGCAACGAAACCACAAAGGCCGCTCGGGGATCAAACAATATCGTTTACGCCTTTTTTGGACTCACCCATCTCGAAATGTGATGGCAGCCTCGTCGAACCCGGTGTTATGTCTCACGACGGGTTCGATCGTATTACGCAAGTCACCTCCGCCGTGCTGCACACAGGCCGAGTGCTGCTGGCGCCCGTCAGATTGTGGTCTCTCGAGGCCGTGTCTTGGCCAATTCGTCATGCGCTCTCGGGAGGTATTTCCCCACCACCGGAGACCACCGACCCCGAGTACGAACGATCAACTAAGAATAAGCGAGAGAGCGACGAAGACAGTTGTTGGGTGCATGCGGTATGCCCCGCCGCTGCACGCGTCTCGATTTGTTTAAATAAATTAAACCTCGTCCAGTTTTTTTCCCTGGCAATTACTCCTGTGTGGCGTGGCCTAGACTCGACCTACGCCCAGTGAGCCCGAATGTTTGCACACAAGATATGAGTCATTGGGATCAAGATGGATAGATGGATGGATTTATTTGAATGACACCCGATCGCAAGTTTACTGTTTATCGGAACGGTAAACTTTACTCCTGGCCTCCAATTTGAAACTCGAATACGCGCGTTACGATGGTGGGGGTTTAAACAGCTGGGTGCACACGCACATCGTGTGTACGAAAACGTGATTCCGCAGTGTCAGCCTTCTGTTTTCCATCTCTCCCAGCATCACACTTTGCGCCATTGCGTCGTATCGTGCAATAATACCGGCACCAAAGGGCTTACTAACAAATCAAACCAAAACTACGCTTCCCAACAACATAGCCTCCTTTACGTCTTTCCGTGCCAAACGGCTCACAGGATACGCATGCTTGCACATCCACATCGCATCCAGAAACAAAAAGCATAGAATCCAAGCAAGTTTCTCCGCGTGAAAAATGTAATGCCTAGTCATCGTCCTCGTCCTCGTCATACCGCCCACCGCCTCTAAAGAGCGCCAACAGATCGTCCAAGCCAAGTTTCATATTCTTGATCTTGTCACCGCTCAGTGCCGCCTTGGCCAGTTCTCGTTTCGCATCTTGAAGCTAGTGTGGTAATGGAGCGATGAAGTAAAAAACAGACAAGACGTCAGCCATGTCTCACGCACATCCAACAAGGATAGAAACAGGGGGCGGCAGTGTACTGCACACTCATTCCATCCTACACAGAAAACACACGCTCACCTGCAGGATCCGGGTCTCCACCGTATCAGGTATCATGAGTTTGTAAATATTCACGTCTCGCGTTTGTCCAAACCGATGCGCACGGTCATATGCTTGATCCTGTTGTTTCAATGTATTAGACCCACAGCCGTCCATACAATGAAGAAGCAAAGGGTGCAGGAGAAGACGAAGACGAAAATATCAATCGGTTGTCGAGTGTGGAACGTAGGCGGAAAGGCCCGGTCAACAAAGATAAGAAAGTGGCAGTGACGGAAAACTCACTTCAAGTGCAGGGTTCCACCACATATCAACGAGGATCACGTTGTTGCATGCAGTGAGGTTGAGGCCTGTGGGTATACACCACGTCATGTACAGCAAGCCCAACAGCCATACAAGGGAACCGTGGAGCAGATGTCATTGAATAAGCAACCCATACCATGCGAAATACCAGATGAAGGCAAATTTCATGAGGCAACGAAGTTGAAAACAAAAATGGCGAACATCCCCGTGTTCCACCTCGCAGGAAAATGAGCCACAATCCCGTAATTAGGAACATATTTGATAATGTCGCATTACAAATAAATTGATAGTAGAGAAACGGAAGGCAAGAAAAACCTGTAAGAAGTGAAATACTCACCAGTACTACCCGCTTTAAACGAGATTAGTATACAACGCGTACTCTTGCTGCTTCGAATTTTCTCTAGACTAGCCTCGCGCTTGTCCTTTGACATCGACCCGTCATCTAATGGCGTGATCCCATTAGCGATGGTTTACAAGCCAGTGGCGCAACCATTTAATAGGGGCTTACATCGAACATGCTTGATCCCGTGTGCATCCAAAAAGGGTTCAATCAAATCCAGCATGGATGTAAACTGGGAAAAAATGATCGTCTTCTCCGCACCCTCGGAACGTTCGTCAATCATCTTCAGGGTTTCTAGTACTTTTTTAATCTTGGCAGATTCCGGGGGAAGGTCCGACTTTGACATGGACTCTGTGGGTCCAGCCAAAGATTTGCATTCCCTGCAGTACGTCGTGGCATCATCTCCCGCCGGGAGGCTATAATGGATGACGTAAGCATAGGTAAGGCAAGTCTCGATAGGTTCAAGAGGAATGCCGAACCTAGTCTGGCACAGCTGACACTTTTTCCCTCCGGACATGCCGAGCTGCCCGAACATTGCTGCGAGATCTTCCGCGTCATCCTCATCGTCTTTGGCAGCTTTGGGATCGGTTGCATCTTGGTCAATGCGATAATCTTTGGATACAAGTGAAGGATGGTTGCACGCTGTTCGTCGCGGATTGGTCAATACTGTCCTTGATCTGGTTGTGTATGACATACCTTGGCGAAGCCTCAGCAACAACACCAGAACATGTGTATAATTAACATGTTCAGATGTTTGAACAAGCTTATTGACCTCGGAGGACATTCTCATCTCGAGCAAGCGATAAAACTCTTTTTCAGATGCGCTGAAGGTACATTTGACTAGCTCCAGCATACGCTCGGGTAACTGAAGAAGTGGTTTTCCATTCAGGATCTGATTCTTGGTCCGTCGTAGCATGACTGCTTTCAGGACAACCTTTATATTCCAGCGGCTTTAGGTTAATGAATGAACTGTGAAGTGACTTGCAAGCCTACATGCAAACGCTTTAGCGCGCGGGTGGGTCGTCCACCTTTAACTGGTTTTGCGATTTGTTCATTGAATGTGTGCCATTCGTTCAGAGGGCGGATCCGCAGAAATTTGATCAAAGAGTAAAGTTCTTCTACACTGTTTTGCCTAGCGATTGCGGGCAAATAAACACGGGAAACCAAAGAGAGTAAAAAAAAGTGCTGACATCGGAGTTCCAGTAAGACACCACCTAAATTTACTTTCCAAAGAGCAGCACGCGATGGCACTTTTAGTGTTGCGGTTTTTGATATTGTGAGCCTCATCTATTTGCAATTTTCATGTTCTACACCTCAAACATTCACAGTATCACCCACCAAGCACGACGCGAAACCATTTCACTCGGAACAGTGCATCCTTCGACTTTCCGATCTTCTTTCTACTGGTCAGTTTTTTCGTGAATCCTTCCGAGGAATTTGAATCCGAGTCCGAGGCAGCCACCATAGCCTTTGATTTGGATTTCTTTGATTTACTCTCATCTTTTGCTTCCGGGGTAAATGTCGCGTATTCAGATGCGACAGTCGTGTAAGAGGTTACGACGACGTGGGCTCGCTGCAATTCCAGAGGGTCTGTGGTGCGGCTTTGCCCATGGTGTTCAATGACACGGAGACCAACTGCCATACGCGTAATCTCGGAAGCCCACTGCGAGATAAGGGATACAGGGCAGATGACGCTGCAACGTAATAAGATAGACGCCATCGCATGTGTTAAATATGGAATCTTACAGCGTGCTGGCGGCCCATCCATCCTCTTTGTCTGATTTCTTGGCACGGCCATCAACGATGCGGGTCAGGGTCTGAATCGTTTTGCCGAGACTGGATCCCATCAGGGTGATTCATGTGAGGAGTGCACTCACTTACCCCATGTCATCAGCTAATATTCCTCCATTCTTCTTCCCGGTCTCACGTTCGCGCATCCAGTTCCGCCCGATCACCTGATGAGGTAACAGTACAATACCATCTGCGAAGCCAGGTACGATCGCCTCGCTCATATCGATCTCCACGTCTTCGGGAGTGTTCACGCTATCCTCTACGAGCGCTCGCAAAGCTTTCTCCGCTTCAGCAGCAGACATGCGAGGATCATACAAGTTGCGGTCGTCGGGTTCCTCGAATGTCTCCCATATGGCAACATCTTCGTTGCTGGGAACGCGAGGTTTCGATGGTAGTTCGATGGGGGCTGGCACAGCTGTGCGCTGTGGCGGCACGGCGGGTGTGGCGCGATCAACGATAGTTTTTACAGCCGCTCCGGCATCAATAGGAGGACGTAAAGACTCTTGTGTTAAACTAGTTACGTCAAGATGGGACAAAGAACGTGCAGACGCAACACTTACGCGTCGTCTTCTTCATCGGAGGAAATGATAACCAGACGCGCCGTGCTGCTGTTCTTCGTGGCGGGTGGGATGGATTGGGGCTCAGAAGGAGCAGAGCTGGAAGAAGAGATTGACTGATGGGTTGAGAAAGGCGCCTTGAACGAAACTGAAAGGCTCACTCACAACAGGACTCGAACCCGGTTTATAGAACTTGGGATATATGCTTGGGTCTTGAAGGAGCTGCTTACGCCTTGAAAATTGTGAGCATTCTACAAGTTTAGTGCGATTCGGGGTATACCTGGCTTCCATGAGACTGATGGGAGAGAGAAGGAAGAGGGTTCGGGGAGAAGTTCAATTTGTTCCACGCGACGCGTCTCAAAATCACCTCTATGTCACGTGATCTTATTATGCAAGCCGTGCCACACTCTACATGCGCGTTATCAATATCAGATTGTCAGTATCATTCAACAGTCTTGACTCTTTACCCGCTTGCCTTGCATTTTCTTCCGAGAAGGTGATTCTCCCGTTCCGACGGACCACTGCTGGACCGCGTTTATCAACGTGCAAAACGTACACTCTCTGCTGTACCTCGAAGAGGAGGTTTTTTTTTACTTGAATCTGGTGGGAGTGTTTTTGTGATCGGACGTAGGAGCGCGACATGTTGGCGTACTGCAAATTCGACGGAATCGGTGTCATCTCCTGGTCGCCTCTTGCAGCCCTTCTTCTTGAAGAAGATCAAGATGGCACCAATCGCACTCGCGTGGACCGACCAAAGCCTGGGGCTCGTTAAAGTATTGTGACGGAGATCACGCCAACACTAGATTTATTTCAAAGAACCGTGCGTGTCTTTCTCGTCGTGTCCGTGAACAAGTGAGCTCCAGAGTGATCTGAAGATGATGTCATTTGCAACATTGGATTATAATTATTTTATATAATAATTATTAAGTAATTTATAATTTTTGGGGTTGCTGACGAGGTGATTAGTAATCTGACGTGTTTTAAGTACTCGCCTGATTTTCGTTTTTATTCTTTTTTCTTTTTTCGACTGCAACGTTCAGGATGCGTTCGCCCATCGCACTCGGTTCGAGCAAGAAGAGGTCCATTAGTCAGCTCCCGTCGATGACCACCGCTGCCTCTTACCTCTCCGCCGTCCATGAAGCCGACTCCCGCGCCCGCGCCAACGACGTCTCCCCCGCCTCCACACCCGCCCTCTCCACCTCCTCCTCCATCACCTCCTCTTCAGAGGACACCGTCCTGCACGAGTCCGAAGACACGACCGGTCTTGCGTATCCGCGCACCCCTCCCACCTCCGAGCAGGTCTTCAACACCGTTCACACAGAGTTTGGCCACTGCGCCAACGAGAACTACCGATGTACCTCTCAGCACAACCCCGACAATCCTGTCGCAGAGCACCAGATAGAAGAACCACCGTACTACATCCTCATCACCACCTACATCAGCTACCTCATGCTCATCGTATTCGGTCATCTCCGGGATTTCTTTGGCAAGCGTTTTGCAAAGCAGTACTTCACTCATCTCATGCCTTACGACGTACGTCTGCTCCTCTACCCCTTTTTTTCTGCTCTTTCTGACACGTCCGTCCCAGGGTTACGCCCCGCTCAACTCTGACTTTGACTCCTTCTACACCCGTCGTCTCAAGCGTCGCATGGACGACTGCTTTTCCCATCCCGTCACCGGTGTTGCCGGTCGCACCATTCTGGTTTATGATCGATACTCAGAGGATTGCAACTACACTCAGATATACCCCGGCACCCGCACACGCGCGTTGAACATCTCCTCTTACAACTACCTTGGATTCGCTCAGGCTCGTGGTGGCTGTGCAGACGCCGTCGAAGAATCGATCAAGCGCTACGGCGTATCCACCTGCGGTTCCCGTTTGGAAGGTGGTTCAAACGAACTCCATCTTTCTGCAGAGGCTCTCGTGGCGCGTTTCGTCGGCATGGAGGATTCTTTGATCAGTTCAATGGGCTTCGCAACAAATTCCACCTTCATTCCCGCCCTGGTTGGAAAAGGTTCTCTTGTCATTTCCGACGAACTCAATCACGCTTCTATCCGCTTCGGTGTCAGGACCAGCGGTGCCCAGGTTCGCATGTTCAAGCACAATGACATGCAAAGCCTTGAGTCCCTCCTCCGCGAGGTCATCAGTCAGGGTCAACCAAAGACGCATCGTCCGTGGAAAAAAATCCTCGTCATCGTTGAGGGTCTTTACAGCATGGAGGGTAGCATGGTTAACCTTCCCCGCATCGTTGAGCTCAAAAAGAAATACAAGGTAACCTTCCAACCCTGCGCGACTATTTATTTTCTAATGATTATTTTTACAGTTCTACTTATTTGTTGATGAGGCTCATTCGATTGGCGCCCTCGGTCCTCGCGGTCGTGGTGTCTGCGATTACTTTGGTATTCCCCCTCGGTCCGTTGACATTCTCATGGGAACGTTCACCAAGTCTTTCGGCGCGGCTGGTGGTTACATTGCTGGTCCAAAACATCTTATCGACGCCCTTCGTGTCCGAGGCTACTCTGGCATGTACGCCGAGGCAATGTCTCCCCCGGTCCTTACCCAGATTGTTGCCAGTATGGTCAGCATCATGGGTGTTTCACCATCACCTCTTTCCTCGAAAAACGCCCTAGCCTTGTCTCCATCGAGTTCGGTTTCTACCATCAAGTCCACCGATGATGACGTTCACCCCGGAATGGCACCTGCTTCGGCGATTCCCACTTGGCTCTCCCTCCCACCATCTCTCGCCGACGGATCTGAGGCGCGCATGCGTATCCGCCGCCTGGCATTCAACTCCCGGTATCTCCATGCGGGCCTCAAGAAACTCGGTTTCATCACATACGGCCACCCCTTTTCGCCGATCGTCCCATTACTAATCTACAATCCCGGCAAGATGGCTACCTTTGCTCGCATGATGCGCACGCGGCAAACGCCAATAGTCGTTGTCGTCGTTGCATACCCCGCCACACCTCTCGTGACGTCGCGTGTGCGGTTCTGTGTCAGCGCGGCGCACACCAAGGACGACATCGATACCGTGCTCGAAGCTTGTGATGAGTTAGGGGACGTCCTCGATCTCAAGCATGGGCATGCAGAGAGGTGGCCGTTGGAACAGATACAGAAGCGGAGTGTGGAGCTCGTGAATAGTATCTGATCCATCCGGCCCTCCTTATCCGCGTACCGCGTTGCTCGAACTCTGATCGATGAGTACATAACTCCATCCGCCACGTTTCCTTATACGCATCTTGGATACATACGATATTTTTTTCACGGCTGACCTTTTTTTTACTCTTCACAGCAAATAACTTATGTATCTTAGCAGCTACTCTTTGCAAATATACCTCGCACGAAGAGCACTCTAATGCGTCGTCGGGATCCATCTAAGCGAGGATCAAACCGTGGAAACAAAGTACAACCCATGATTTTGCTGCGGAGATGGCCAAGGTGATGTCGATACGGACTTCTTGTCCCAGCCAAACTTTATCTCCAACGATGTGCGTGCACTGATGCTGCACCAAACCACGCACGTTGTCGTGTGTATATTTCCCAAGGGCGGTGTTGCCTTGCGAGTACCCGTCGGAAGTAGGATCACGAGCGACGGCGAAGATAGAGCAACACAAGGCGTGAGAAGTAAGGAAACAAAAAAAAGTCTCACAGGATGATGAAGTTGCGAGAACGCACACCCCTGAATTGGTCCAGAACCTGTCGGAGAAGTCGCTAATGTCATGGCACGAGATGTCTACCAAGGGGTCGTGTGTAAACTGACCCAAATCTCGGAGGTTGTTTAGCCCAACATCCTCATCGTTGTTGTAAAAGATGACGACTAGGCCCCGACTCGGACAACTTGAAATGATGCCGATGCTGTGTGCTAGGGGGCAAAGGCGATGATCAGACACAACTACCCCATCGGGACATCAAGATGATGATTGTGAGGGCTATATATATGTACGCATCAGCGCGCAACCCGGTTCCATCGACCGACGCCACTAAATGCCTTAGTCTCCATCTGGGAAGCTGTGACCGTTGCATCCCGTATTCCACGACTCCACACTAAGGCTTAGGTTTAGGTACCCGATTCTCCTCCCCAAATACCCTTCCGAGTCACGCCGAGCGTGAAGAGCTGGCTGTCGACCGGTTGGGTCTCAGAGGCGTCTGTGAATGAAAAAATCCGAATCCGGACATCACGGACAAGGCGCAAGAAATGATCACCCATCGCCGATTCAAACCAAATGGAGTCACAAGGGATGATGCTTTCCAGTGTTTGCGAGTCCATCACGCACCTTTCATGCTCGTTCGTTTCGACTCGTCGAGAGGTACTTTAACGCTGACGACGTCGACGAGCCCAGGCGACCGGGACACCGATATATGTCTTCATCTCTGCACTCCAGCTACAAAGTGCTTGGAAAAGTGCTTGGATACACGTATCGGAGAGTCACATGCCTGAAAAACCCAATTCGATGGAGGTGGTCGAAAAATGACAGAAGATTCGCCTCGTCTTCTTTGGCTATGATAGTTTTGGAACGGCAGAGCAGGCGCTGAAGAACCGTGATCGGAAAATCGGAAGGAAATTCGTGAATAGTACTCCACTGAAGAAACTTCAAGTTTGAGAGCAGCAGAGAAGAGCGTACATAAGCCCGCGCATTGTAAAATCGCAGGCGCAATGGCGGCTCCCTGGATGCGATGAGAGTGCTTTTCAGTAGTCAAGAGTGTCCCAGACCTTGAAAGGCTTGCGCGACTGGAGGGTCGACACGAGTACGAATAAAATGTTCCGCGACCGTAGCCGCATACCTACACCGAATGCAGAGTTTCATATATATATAATAAATACGAACGTCCCACTGTGGGGATACGGGCCTGAAGGAAGGGGGCAACCGAGCGTCCGGATTGGGTACGAAGGTCATCGTTCTGCTAGCCGAACGTTGAATCTATCACGAAGAGCTAGAATTAGATATGCGAGATGTCAGCGAGACGATCCCAAGGATAAGTGAGCATGAAGGGGAAGCATTGGTGAGCGTTTGCTGCAATGGTGGTATGCAACTTGAAGTTGGAAGAAAAGATTTTGCGATTGGCTTCACCCTTGTAAACCAGAGGACGAGTGTATGTCAACTTGATACGCGAGATTGGCCACTATACAGCTCGATTCCATTTGTGGTGCTTTGTCAAATCTCTGGTCATTGTGGCCGTAAAGTTTGGATCAGCGTCAATCCTACCTTCCACCATAAAAGTAAATACAGCTTTACCGATCAAACAGTGGATCTTCTAAAGCAAAGGTCAGAAGTCTTCACCACAAGTGATAAATGTGGTACTGCGAGGGCCAGGTGAGAGTGGCGATGTAAACGTGGATGCCACTGCTGCTAAACCTAGTGCGACCAGCCATATTGCAAGATATTCCAGAGCTGCAGATTGGGCCACACGCCAATGAAAAGAGCTTGAACCCCCAGAGTCATGAGTATCTGAAATGCCATTTTATCAATTGGCAAGTAATCAGGGCAACCAGAACACAAACTTCCAATCCAAATAAATTATGAACATGGCATCTGCGACCACGACCTATGGAATCGGATCAGCAGCACGCAACACGGGTGTCGTCGCCCAAAGTATCGACACACGTGACTGACTGAAATTCAAGCCCACAACGATCTTCGACAAGTTGGTTCGTTGTTCGTGCATCAGTAAATTCACCACTTACTTTTTGGGTACTTTTCACACGCTTTTCATTGCTTTTACGTGCTTTTCGCGTACCCGATGAAAAGCAGCGAAAAGTAGCGAAAAGTAGATCTCTACGCTTTTCACTGCCTTTTTTCGTGCTTTTCACGGCTTTTTTCATACTTTTCGGCTATTCTTTCACCTTTCTTCATGCTTTTTACAATTCAACACCAATGGGAAGCAACCAAATGTATTAAAAAGAACGTAAAAAGTATGCGAAACGAACATCCACTGACACGAAAAACCCAAATAAACCATCCTGGTCATCGTCGTCATCGTCATCGTATTTGTCGGCTGCGGGTCATCGCGGCACCCTCGTCCCTCACTCTGGTAGTTTGGTGGTGAGCGGCTGTTGCGGCTCCATCTCGTCCGCCCTCCTTGTGACAGCGGTAGTTGGCATGCTTCGGCATGGAAGTGTGGGCTTGTTCGCATTGTCGTCACGGTAGTGGCGTGCTGTTCGGTCGCCAGCCCCTCGTGCCGTCGTTGCTGAGGTGGCGGGTGCGCTGTTGCGGCATCCTCGCCCGCATCGTCGTCGAGGTAGTGGTGATGGTAGCCTGTTGTTTCGTCGCCCCTACCTGTCGCTGGGCACACTGTTGTGGCATCCTCACCCGCGTCGTCGCCGCGGTAGTGGCAGTGATGGTGGCATGCCGTTCAGCTGCCTTAAAGCCCGTCGCGTCATTACCATTGAGGTGGTGGACGCGCTGCTGCAGCGTCTTCGCCCAGACCGTCATCACGGTAGTGATGGTGGTGGTGGCGTGCCGTTCGATTACCCTACCATCCGCCACGTCGTCGTCGTTGAGGTGGTGGACGCGCTGTTGCGCATCCTCGCCCGCGTCGTTGTCGTCGTCGTGAGGTGGCGGCACGCCGCCAGGTCGCCATACGCTGTTGTCGCACGGTGGTGGTACGCCGTTGGGTCGCCGTCCCTCTGCCACGTCGTCGTCGTTGAGGTGGTGGACGTGCTGTTACGCGTCCTCGCCCGCGTCGTCGTCGTCGTCGTGAGGTGGCGGCACGCCACCGGGTCACTGTATGCTGTCGTCGCGTGGTGGTGGTGGCACGCCGTTGAGTTGCCGTCCCTCCACCATGTCGCCGCCATTGAAGTGGTGGGTGCGCCGTTGCGCGTCCTCCCCCGCGCTGTTGCCGTCGCGTGGTGGTGGTGGCACGCTGTTGGGTCGCTGTCCCCCCGCCACGTACCGCAGTTGAGGTGGTGGGCGCACCGTTGCGCGTCCTCGCCCGTGTCGTTGCCATGGGATGGTGGCAGCGGTGATGGCGCGCTGTTGGATTGCCCTACCGCCCGCCACGTCGTCGTCGAGGTGGTGAGCGCGTCCTGCTTGCGTCGTTGCTGTCGCGTGGTGGCAGAAGCATGTCACTTCGTCGTGGTCGGGTGGTAGGCGGGCTGTTGAAATGCCCCTACTCTCCTTGTCGTTGTTGCGGCGCCCTCGCCCCCCTCCTCATAGTAGAACTGGTGGTGGCGAGCGATCCAGAGCGGGCAGTACCTAGCGGGCTCCAGGTAGAGGCATGAGATGGCGGGTGGAGGCACCTATCACGGCGCCGTTGGCCTTGTCGTTGTCGTTGTCGCCGTTGTGGTGTGACCAGAGGACCAAAGGGGGCGGTGGTACACAGTGTGGAGCAGTCCGTGGAGGCGCAAAACGGTGGAGGTAGAGGGCCGATCACGGCACCCTTGCACTTGTGCTCGTCTTCACCGCCGTTGCCGTCGTAGTGTGATGCGAGGTGGTGGTACCGTGTAGAGCAGTTACGGTGGACTTGGAAAATTTTTAGCACGGCCGCTGTTTTTCTCCATATATTTAGCTTATTTGCTCACCTTATGTACTGGCCATATGGTGTAACGGTTTAGGTGTGTTATGCAATTTTTGGTATGTGTGGGAAGTCGTGAGTTCGATTCCCGGCAGCGCAGCATTAATTTGCACCTGCTTTTCGGTAAAATGTCAAAAAGCAACCAAAAGCAACCAAAAAGCATGAAAAGCACTGAAAAGCACCGAAAAGCGCTGAAAAGCAACATGTGAATTTACTGATGTTGGAGCCGAGTCGCGGGTCTAGCCGCGAGGAGCCGCCACCGGCTCGAGCCGAGCCGAGTCGCGGCAACACTAGCTAAAGGACTGAGGGACTGAGGGACTGAGAGTGACTCAAGAGTACGCTAGATTGCGCAGATCGAGAATAGAGTACATCGTTGTAAACGAATGGACTATATACCCTAGGACGCGTAAGCGTAGAATGTCATAGAAGAATGAAGAACAAAAGGACGCGTAAGCGTTTAGTAAAGAGGAATGAGTAAAAGATGCGCAGCATCGGAAATGAAGAAGAACAAAAGAACGCGTAAGCGTTAAGTAAGCGGAAAAGAGTAAACAGCATGTAAGAACAGGACTAGCGCAAGAGAGGACATATAACCGTAACACAACTGGCGTCGCACGATCGAATCGGAAAGGACCTTGGTTTGTTCTGTCGTCAAGGAAGCGGTGTCGTCGGGAATGCCAGGAAGTGCGTATTGGCGCTCTGGCCACTTTTTAAACCACCTCTGATAGAGGGCGGGCCAATTCTTAGTGTAGTTGCGACCACCGACACGCTTGAATATTGCCAGCTCATCTTGCAGGAACTCCTTCTGTTCCTTGGTTGTCCATTCTTGGGGCATCTGCCGATCGGTGAGTAAGCACACTTTTCTGACCATTTCACGTGACTTACTGTTCTTAAGCAATATGTGGCGGAAGTAACGTGTAGGATTTCCAGCGTATGGTATGCAAGTAGGTATTCTTAAGCATAAAACTGGTTGATACCACACATCTTGATATATGATCAGTAGAGTGAAGTAAACAACAAAGAAACGTCAACAGGAATGCACTCAACGACAACAAATCAACAAAAATGTGTTCAACAAGAGCGCGTTAATATGTTCAACGAAGGAACCAAAGTAGGATGAGCAGCCATCTACCACCGACAACATATAGTTACTAGAAATGCATCCGACCATGGGGTGAAAGTGTTCGTAGTGACAGGGTCCTTCGGTAGCCATTTGAAAATCTGCGCTGTGTCGATAACTGCGTGAGGTTCGATATCCCATATCTTAGAAAATAAAGTTACCCCCTAACTAGGTATAGCGACACGTTCAATGAAGGGGCCGAAGCAGGAGTGCAGCTGTCTACCACCGACAATGCATAGCTACTGTAAATGCTTACAACCATGGGGTAAAGGCGTTCATAGCGCCAGGGTCCTCCAGTGATAATTTGAAGGTCAACGTTGCGCTGGTAACTACACAAAGTTTAGCATCACATATGGTGGAAAATAAAAAGCCCCCTAGCTACGTTTGGCGGCAGCAGTCTGATATTAACAACCACGGGCTTGCATAGACAGTCACATGGGAAATCTACAACATAACATCAGGAGCCATCTGATACAACAATAAACCTTTGTAGGCTAGATCAGTCACATCAGCGCCCTCCATGGCAGTCATGAGCAAGTCCTCAAGAGCTTTCATGACGCTATGAACGGATTTCTGAGTGGTACTCTCTCGAATGCCAACATCTGCGACCTGGACATTCGAGGACCAGGCCAGCTTCTGTAGATGATTGTCGAGTACCGTGATGGAATCGAGAGCATCGCTGATGTCTTTGTAGTCGCCGGATGCAATGAAATCCTCGCAGAGAGACTGTATGTATCGACGGGAAGAATGTCCGATGATATTCTTGAGCGAATCCTTGATGCTCAACTCCGAATCGCCCGAGTGGTTCTCCCTGCAGGACTGGTTAGCACACTGTTCCACATAGCTTACAACGACTGACTGAGTCCTCGCATGACTCTTGGCACCGTGAGGGCGCCCTGGACTGTGGGTATGGTCAGACCATGAAAATCTGATTGGCTGAGAACTTACCGACGCGAAAGCAGCGCATTCTTGCAAAAGGATTTGCCAAGGAGTTGGGTCTGAGCAGGCTGTTTTGCGATTCTATTATACGACAATGGTTAGCGAAAAGACTCTAGATGTTGACCAAATGCATGACCTAGTTTCCTTGTGCTTTTTAGCACGTTTATCGCTAATCGCAGGCCGGTTTCTTGAGAATGTGTTCATGAAAGGTTATGCATCCAAGTAACAGAAACGCCACACTTTTCATAGTACTTGGCGCGATACTATCGCGTGGCCAAAACTCTCTCCTCCGGGCTCATGTATATCTTCGGGCGACCCATTGGAACTAGTATACTTGTTTTAAGTATGGTAGAACTCGAATGAGAAGAGAAACATACCGTTTAAAAATTGCTGTGGGGCGAAGCGTGAAAATGGGAGAAGTACAATTCGATTCATGTGGCTATGTGAACTTTGTTCGCTCTTCTGCTCAGTTCCATGCACTCCCTGTAGGAGATTTACTCAAACATCACTTTATTGCATCTTGTGTGTGTCTGCAACGCTGCTAAATACAAGGGTAAGTTTCTCCAGTCTATTTGTGCTTTAAATCTCAGGGATGACATGGCCGCATCGTGAACCGTGCACGTTTGCACGTCTCATAGAAGTTTACTCAAACGACCTGAAATTTGCGTTTCATGTACATCTTGAACATCCCTAGGATGTGAAGGTGAGCTCATCCAATCCATGTTCATGTGATTCTCAAGCGCGGCACAGCAATGTTTGGTACTATCTCATTCTGCGCTGTAGCAGCGATGGATGGTCACGTTTTGAATCTTACGCTTGCCGGGTGAGCCTTTTTGATCTACTTGTTCCTCAGGTCTCAAGCGTGGTGTGGTTCAGCCGCTCAGTAACAAGGATTGTGCACATTCGCTGGTGTTCCATACCTACTAGCCCAAGGACCGGGATTTCTTCCCCATCGTCACCATCGAGATGCGGTAAGTTCCTACTATTTTTTTTCTGGCTAATCCTCAACATTGGTTTACTCAAGAACAAAGGTAACCCGCGATATGTACTACTCGACAGCCTCTGCTCGTTTGGGTCCACTCGTTCCATTGAAGGATGGCATACGGGCATCTTCCGTAAGTTTTGCAAAATTGTCCATTTTATCCACTGCATTAACTTAGCATGTCATACAGTGCGACACGCCACATCTGCGCGCTATGATAACATAATCGGCAATTTAGTTAGATGCCTATCAATGTTCGTGGTACCCTCGGCCCATCACAGCTGTACTCCCAAACCGGTGCTCAATACGATATTCTCTGTAAGTCTTGCAAAATAATCTGCCATTTTATCCGCCGCATTAACTTAGCCTGTCGTACAGTATGACACACTACATTTGTGTGCTATGATAACATAATCGGTACGGACGCCTACTGGTGCTCACAGACATGTGTACCCTCCCTGGGTGCAAACTCCCTCGGCCTGTTGCAGCCATACTCTCAAACCTGGCGCTCAATGCAATTCTGAGTTTCGCAAGATATTAAGTCTGGGTACTCGAGGGATTTCCCAGCGGCAATAACGTTGTTATACATTCAACGTATTACCTTCGGTCATCGGATGGGGGTTCATATATGCCATTCCCAGGAACACTGTCCACAGGTGAGGTGAGCAATTAGGTCAATGAAATCGATCTTACAGCCCAGTTCTTTTCAGGGTCTTCATGAAGGCAATGCTCCTGACGATGCAAAATTGGACGTGTACACGGTGCAGGCAAGGAGACGGGAAAAAAGCGTAGGCAAGGTGTGTGAACGATATTGGCGACAATCAATTTTACAGTGCTCAGTTCCTTTCAGGGTTCTAATGAAGGCGATGCTCCCAACGACATGAATGGATGCAAACAAAGAACTTGCAAGGTGGGTGGACAATATCGGTATCAATCAATTTTATGAAACCCAATTCTTTTCAGGTTCTTCTGGAAGGCACTTGGCTTGACGAT